>JAGWEN010000776.1:0-57085 GCA_018703685.1 Orius laevigatus
GCCTCTCAGTATTGCCAACTGAATCAATTTTGATTTTGGCATACAAAAAATGTCTTATCACCCAATTCTTATCATCTTTCATAATTTATTTCTTGAATTTCAGCTAGCTGGAAACTATGTTAAGAATATCCGCCATGTTGAAATTACATGTCAGGACATCAGGGTGGCCATGTGTGCGGACAAGGTTAGCAATCATAAAAATTTTCAAATTAGCATGGCGCACGATTTCATTTTTTCTTTCGCTCTTTTGTCTCAGCATCGCTTTTAACTCGAATAAATTTCAGTTCATAAAAAACCAAGGATCAGCCGAATAAATGAAAAATAAATATTTATAAAAAGGGTAAACTTTCTATTATGCTTTCTTTAAAACCTGTAGATTTGTAAAAACTGCCTCTGGAAGCAGCATTTTATTGATCCCAGATAATCCTGATCATGCAAAAATTCTTGAATTTTAAACACATCTTTTCTTTCTTTTTTTTCTTTTTTTTTTTTTTTCTTTTTTCCTTTTTTTGTTGGTAATCCTGTTAAAAAATGAACCCTTGACAGTGCTTATTATCATCGCATTCATTTTTGTGCTTTTTCATGCTTTCATGGCAAATTCATAGGTGGTATGTAATTTTGTTTTTCGTTTTTCTTACTTTTGTGTTTTAAAAAGTTGGTTTAAAATGGAAAAAAATTGATTTTTAGGTCCTTATGGATATGTTTTCGCAAGACGATGGTCTCATGGACATGGAGAACGAAACTGAGGGTTGTCTGATTGGTTCGGGACGGAGTATGAGGGCGAGCCTCACTTACGAGGAAGTCGTCAAAGATCTTCTCCAATGCGAGAAGCAACATTTACGCAACCTTCATATGATCATAAAGGTTTTTCGTGAGGAAATATGCAGGCTGATACCCGAAGGTCATAATAAAGAACTTGATGCGATGTTTAACAACATACTCGATATCTACGATCTTTCGGTGACGTTGATGGGCTCGTTGGAAGACATGCTGGAAATCAGCGATGAACGTCAAGTCCCAGCACTCGGCAGCTGCTTTGAAGAACTCGCAGAAGTCCGTTGAAAGGAGGTTTTTTCTGTTTAAATCTTAATTTTCATTTCAGGCTGAAGAGTTTGACGTCTATGGACGATATGCGAAGAAATTGTTGGGTCGAAATGGCTCGAAGCCCTGGCCACATTGGCGAGCAATCCGGAAATTTCAAACGCTTTACAATCTGCAGGCCAGGGGTTTCGAGAGGCTGTTAAATACTACCTGCCCAAACTAGTCATTGCTCCTATATCACATTGCTTGATTTACTTTGAATATATCAAGGTAAACATTTTAACCTTGTTTTTCTTAAAGATTTTACATCGTCTGACGCCTTTGGATGAAGACAGAGAAAGTTTAAAGCAAGTTGAAGGCGTTCTGAGGCCATTACAGATGGAGCTGACCTCTCCAGAAGTGAACAATTTGCTAAAAAGGTATTTTTTGGGTTAATTTTTATCCTTTTTATTTATTTTCGTTTAATTCAACAGAGAGACGCCTGTCAGGACAAATGGACGGATGAGAAAACAGCAGACTTCTGAAAAAATAAACGAACTCCAAAAAACGATCGACGGTTGGGATGTGAAGGATCTGGGGCAGTACTGTAATGAGTTGATTAGAGGTAAAGAAATATTTTTGTGTTGGCAGTAAAAAGGGATTTAGTTGAAGTGGGGAATTTTTGAGGAAGTTTTCATTTTGCACAGCTCTAGACTAGTGCTTGGCGGTATGAGGCTACATGGGAGGCCAGTATGAGGCTGCACAGAGGGTTGATATTAGGCTGCAGAGAGGGCCGATATTAGGCTGCACAGTGGAAAAATATGAGGCTGCACAGAGGGCCGATGTTAGGCTGCACAGAGGGTTGATATTAGGCTGCACAGAGGGCCGATGTTAGGCTGCATAGAGGACCTATATTAAGCTGCACATAAGGCCGATAATTTTGCTGCACAGAGGATCGATATTAAGCTGCACAGAGGGCCGATATTAATCTGCACAGAGGGCCGATATTAGGCTGCATAGAGGACCTATATTAAGCTGCACATATGGCCGACAATAGGCTGCACAGAGGATCGATATTAAGCTGCACAGAGGGCCGATATTGCCCTAGCTGCAGAGAGGGCCGATATGAGACTACTTAGTGGAAAAATATGAGGCTGCACTAAAGGCGGATATTAGACTGCCCAGAGGATGATATTAAGCAGCAGAGAGGGCCGATATAAGGCTGCACAGTGGAAAAATATGAGGCTGCATGGAGGGCCGAGATTAGGCTGCACAGAGGGCTGATATTAGGCTGCACAGGGGAAAAACATGATTCTGCACAGAGGGCTGATATTAGGCTGCACAGAGGATCGATATTAAGCTACACAGAGGGCCAATACTAGACTGCACAGAGGAAAAATATGAGGCTGCACAGTGCGCCAATATTAAGCTGCTGAGCGGGCCGATATGAGACTGCACAGTGGAAAAATATTAGGCTGCACAGAGCCCAGAGGGCCGATTTTAGGCTGCACAGACGGCCGACATAAACTGCACAGAGCACCTATATTAAGCTGCACAGAGGATCAATATTAAGCTGCAAAGAAGGCCGATATTAGGCTGTACGAAAGGCTGGTATTAAGCTGCACAGAGGGGCGTTATTAGACTGCTCAGAGGGTGCAGCCTAATATCAGCCCTGTGCAGCCTAATATCTGCCCTCTGTGCAGCCTAATATGGCCCTGCTTTGCAGCTTAATATCTGCCCTCTGTGCAGCCTAATATCTGCCCTCTGTGCAGCCTAATATCGGCCCTCTGTGCAGAATCATGTTTTTCCCCTGTGCAGCCTAATATCGGCCCTCTGTGCAGCCTAATCTCGGCCCTCCATGCAGCCTCATATTTTTCCACTGTGCAGCCTTATATCGGCCCTCTCTGCTGCTTAATATCATCCTCTGGGCAGTCTAATATCCGCCTTTTGTGCAGCCTCATATTTTTCCACTAAGTAGTCTCATATCGGCCCTCTCTGCAGCTAGGGCAATATCGGCCCACTGTGCAGCCTCATATTTTTCCACTGTGCAGCCTCATATTTTTCTACTGTTCAGCCTAATATCGGCCCTCTGTGCAGCTTAATATCTGCCCTCTGTGCAGCCTAATATCTGCCCTCTGTGCAGCCTAATATGGCCCCTCTGTGCAGCTTAATATCTGCCCTCTGTGCAGCCTAATATGGCCCCTCTGTGCAGCTTAATATCTGCCCTCTGTGCAGCCTAATATGGCCCCTCTGTGCAGCTTAATATCTGCCCTCTGTGCAGCCTAATATGGCCCCTCTGTGCAGCTTAATATCTGCCCTCTGTGCAGCCTAATATGGCCCCTCTGTGCAGCTTAATATCTGCCCTCTGTGCAGCCTAATATCGGCCCTCTGAGTAGCCTCATATTGGCCCTGCATGCGGCCTAATATCGGCCTCCTGTGCACTATTTCCAAAGTGGTGGGGGGGGGTGAAATTTTGAAAAACATGAAATTTTTAACTTTCCATAATTCCTTCTTCGCAATTTTCATGTTAATGTTATTAATTTGTAATATTTCAGAGGATATGCTTGGAAAGTGGTCTACAAAAGGAAGACGCCTCACAGAAAGACGTGTTTTTCTTTTTGACCGTGTATTGGTCCTTTGCAAGCCAAACACAAAAAGGACCGCAGTTTCCGTCACGGCCCCTTTAGGAGGTTCCACCGCAGAATACAGACTTAAGGAACGGTTCTTTATAAGAAAAGTCGAGATCACCGACTGGGAAGAATCTGAGGAATTAAAAAACGCTTTTGTCATCTCACCGAGAGTACCACCGGTCGTCATTCTCGTCGCCAAATCCATCGAAGAGAAAAACAACTGGATGGCCGATCTTATCATGCTCAATACCAAAAGGTTGTCATCACATTTTTTAAATTTCTAACCTATTTTCCCCCTTTTAGCATGCTTGAGAGGACTTTAGACAGCATACTTTTAAACGAGGAAAAGAAACATCCGCTTAAATTGCCAGCTCCTCATGTGTATCGCTTCGCCGATGGCGACTCCGCTGACAACATCGTCCTTGAAGAGCGCCAATCCGAATCCGGCGTCCCTCTCATCAAAGTAAACCACATTTCCTTCAAATCCTCCTTCAAATCCTAAATTTTAAATTTCTGTTTTTTAGGGCGCAACCCTCTGTAAACTCATCGAAAGGCTGACTTATCATATTTATACCGATCCAAAGTTTGTCCGGACTTTTTTAACTACTTATCGAAGTTTTTGCTCTCCAACGGTAAAAAAAACTATTCTGGAAACAAGAATTCATTTTTTTTGTTTTTCAGGAGCTTCTTTCATTGTTGATCGAACGTTTTCATATTCCGACTCCTGAGGACGATAATTTTTTCCGCGAGGACCTCAAAAGGTACAGGGAGAACTACTGTAAGCCCGTCCAATTTAGGGTCCTCAACGTTCTTCGCCACTGGGTCGATCATCATTTTTACGATTTTGAGCGCGATAAAAACCTTTTGGAGGATTTAAAGTCATTTTTGGATTCCGTCAATGTGAAATCGATGAGGAAATGGGTCGATTCCGTGTCCAAAATCATCCTCAGAAAAGTAAAATTGATGTAATCGAATTTTTTGATGTAATCAAATTTTTAGTGCGACATGACCGAACTTCAACGAGAGCGGACTTTCGCTTTTAATCATTCGCCGCCTCCTATAGAATGGCACATACGATGCACTGAAGATGAATGGAACATTTTAACAGTAAATTTTGAATTTAAAATTTCGTCATATTAATTTTTTTTTAAAGCTTCACCCGATCGAAGTCGCACGTCAATTAACGCTTCTTGAATTCGATCTATACCGAGCTGTCAAGCCGTCCGAGCTTGTAGGAAGTGCTTGGACGAAAAAAGACAAAGAGCAAAAGTCGCCCAATTTGTTGAAGATGATCAAACATACCACGAATGTAAGCGAAGTATTTGGTCGCTCTTTAACTTTTTTGTTTTTTAGTTTACAAGATGGGTGGAGAAGAATATTGTTGAGGCTGAAAACTTAGAGGAAAGAGTTGCCATTGTTTCTCGTATGATAGAAGTCATGATTGTCCTTCAAGAGTTGAATAATTTCAACGGCGTCCTTGCCATCGTATCTGCCATGGCTTCAGCATCAGTTTTCCGTCTAAACTGCACCTTCCAGGTATTTCCACCCTAATAGTCCAGTCAATCTCAGCCCGAAAAGGCCAAATAGAAGAAATAAATAAGGTATTTTGTTTCTCTACGGAAATGTGCAGGATTTTTTTTTTTTCCCGCAAATATCTCGAAAACCGTAGGTCGTAGGCGAAATAATTTTTAGTACAAAATTAAAGATTTTTGAATTTGCTACAATTTTGAGCTTATACAATTTTTTGTAGGACCAAACGTATCTGAGCTACGAGGTGGAAAAAAAATGGGGTTTTCTATTTTGACCTCTTAAGGAGGGAAGACGTCATCTAATCAAAAAAGTGTACTTAATAAAAGTTGTTGAGAATTTAATTACCTTTCGTAAACAACTCTCAAAAGGCAATTATATTACTTAGTTGCATTATATTACTTAATTACCTTTTGAGAGTTGTTTTCAAAAGGTAATTAAATTCTCTACAACTTTTATTAAGTTCACTTTTTTGATTAGATGACGTATTCTGTCCTTTGGAGGTTAAAATAGAAACCCCATTTTTTTTCCACCTCGTAGCTCAGATACGTTTGGTCCTACAAAAAAATTGTATTAGCTCAAAATTGTAGCAAATTCAAAAATCTGTAATTTTGTACTAAAAATTATTTCGCCTAGGACCTACGGTTTTTGAGATATTTGCGAAAAAAACGAAAAAAAAAAAATCACTTTTTTTGGTTAATCAGGGGACCAACCCCTACACATTGCTGTAGAGACACAAAACACCTTATTTTTTTCCACCCCCAGGCTTAGATTAATCCGTTAATTTCCTAACCTCATTTTCAGCAAATTTCCGCCCGGTTGGAAAAAGCGTTGGACGAAGCACGCGATTTGAGCAACGACCATTTTAGAAAATATCAGGAAAAGTTGAGATCCATCAATCCTCCTTGCGTTCCGTTTTTCGGTAAGTTTGAATTATTTATCGCATTTTTTATGCTTTAGGGAATGTATTTGACCAATTTGTTGCACATCGAAGAAGGCAATCCTGATACCCTTCCGTCGCAGCCTCAATTAATAAATTTCAGCAAAAGGCGAAAAGTTGCCGAAATCACTGGAGAGATCCAGCAATATCAGAACCAACCTTATTGCTTAAGTGTCGAGCCTAGAATTCGGGTAATTTGTCAATATTCAATTTTTTGTTTCTTTTATAAGTTAGTCCAGTCAAGGGGGAGGAAAAATAAAGCATTTTGTTTCCGGGAATGTTTAGGGCTTGGTCCCCTGATAACCAAAAAAACATGCTGTTTGGCGAGAGCGGTTTAAGGGTTAATTTTTTTTCGGTTTTTTGCCAATATCTCAAAAACCGTAAGTCGTAGGCAAAAAAATTTTAAGTGCAAAATTAAAGCTTATTAAATTTGCTACAATTTTGAACTAATGGGATTTTTTGTAGGACCAACCATATCTGAGCTACGAGGCCAAAAAAAACAACTTAATGCTCTTATTTTGATTTTTTAGAAATTCATCGAAAATTTGAATCCGTTTGAAGGAATTGAGGACGAGATGGAAATCAGCAATTACCTTTATAACAAATCCTTGATTATCGAGCCAAAAAAGTGTCGCCAAGCTCAACGTTTTGTGAGTTCTAAAAAAATCATGTTTTCGTTTATTGAATTTTTTTAGCCTCGAAAATGGCCTGATTTGAATTTGAAATCGCCGGGTATAAAAGTGAGAAGTATGTCTCGCCATGGTCCTCCTCAGCCTCTGGCAGTCCCGCCAAAACATGACGATTCTCATGATGAAAGTCCGACTCCTCGTACTCCGCTCACCGTACCGCACACTCCGCCACATCCTCATCATTCGCACCATCATTCCTCGGACTATTCGGTGTTCGCTCCCGTTCAAATTGGACATGGTAAATGTTAAATTTTTATTTGCTTAAATTAATTTTTTAAAAAAGGTTTTGGTAATCAATCGCCTGGAGCGATATCGACAGCGAGTACGGCGATAGTGGGACCACCTCCGCCTCTTCCTGGGCCAAAACCTCCGCTTCCGCCACGAGTGCGAAGATCTCAAGTTGTCGATCCTCCTTTGATTCCAAAAAGGGAGCCTTCGCCACCTCCGCCCCCTTTGCCGCCACGAAACCGTCGCCACATGTCTGAATCCTCAACTATGCATGGTTTGTCAATTTAAATTTTTTTTTTTTTACTTTTTTTTTTAGTGCGAGCGAGTTCAACTTCAAGTGTCCTCTCGCATCAGAATTTTGTCGGGATTCCGGTCGGTGGGACGCTTCCTCGTCATTCGAGTCAAGGCGAGCGTGAGCGACCGAATCGCTCGTCGATGGTCGAGCACGTCCCCTCGTCCGCAGGCTCGACCCCCCGTCGCCCCCCTCGACCCCTCTTCACCTTCCCCCAACGATCCGACACCTTCAACTTCAACACAAACCATCCAGCATAAATTCTCCTTTCCAACTTCTTTGATCTCAATTTTCTTCCTCTTTTCAATACTCAAAACTCAGGACAAAATCAGAAACCCCTTTTTTCTTTAAAACCTTTTATTTGTGATAAAAGTGCCAATTTAGGCATTATGAACCGACAAAAAAAAATTTTTTTGGATGAAAATGTGGCAATCCCTCAAAAGCTCCTCCAAGCATTTAAATGTTTGATGTAAAAAAAATTGACGTAATAATCGAGTACAATAAAATATTCTCAATGTTTAGATTTAAATGTATTTTAGTGTTAAAACCTCCATTTTTTATTGTTTTTAAACATTTTTTTAATCCGCTCCATGCGGTTTCGAGCACATAATTGTGGTTCCTAAAACTCGATAATTTCCATTTTCTTTACACAATTGCTAATTTTTTCTTCTTATTTTCTAGTCATAGTTTTCCGATTTTTCATTTTCGAAATTATTTTGTAAATTTTTTTTTCAGTAGTGCCAAAAAAATTTCCCGTAAAAAGTTAGCAATTGAGGTTTCCCTGAAATGTACATCCCTTCTATTTTTGTGTATATCACCCTGTATATTGTGATTTTATGTAAAACTTATATAGGACATGTTAGTTTTTTAGGTGCATTTAGGCTATAAACGAGACCTTTCAGAAGCCAAAATTGTTGTGGGTCTTAATTTGCATAAAAAGAAAAAAAATTATTGAAAATGTTACCCATATCAACACGTTTGTTGTTGTCGTATCTGTGATAGATAGGGAAAATGTTCTCTTTATAGTTAAAATATGGAAATATATATTATATATTTATAAATGTGGAATTTTAATGTATTTGTCCACATGGTAGGTGAAAAGTGAGGAATAGAGGCGATTTTTTGTAGCCTATGAGCCATGTGATATTTTTTAACCCGGTCGGCATGCCGACTGCTGTTTAAAAGACTAAAATAAAAATATTATATTGCTGTAAATGTTCGTTTTTTTCCTTTTGAAACCCTGGAAGCCCTTATTCTGAGATCCACAATCACCACTTGATCAACATACTATCAAGTCCATTTTTGAAGGCTAAAGAGAGATCTGAGCGATTTTATGCATTAAGTGACATTCGTAGCTCTTTAAAATAGCTTTCCAACGGTATAAGTATCGATAAAATCGGTCAAAAATTGTGGAAATGATGGGCGTTTGAATGTTTACTGAAATCGTTGATAATGGCGGTTGACGTTTTAGTTCCAGGAAAATCTCACCTGGCAGCGCCACGTTCTCACCTAACAGAAACCATTGATAGAAGCTTTTCGTACAAGCAGGATTTACTTAATTACCTAGTTAACTATTTTTGGCAACTCTGGGACATCCTTGTCAAAGTTTGACCCCGAAATCGATTAAATTAAATTTAGTGGAACAAATTAAATTTGAGCGTTCATCCGTAATGTCAAATATCACACATCAAACAAATACCTACATAAGGGGCTATTAAATTAATAATTTAGTCGTAATTGTTATTAAATTATGCGGAAATTCAAATATTTAACTTTCTGCCAACACGAATGTGTTAATTTCGTCTCTCTTCACTGTCCATCATTTATTGATTCTTGTAGGAAAAAATACCTAAATAAATAATTTGTTTGTCGAAATAAAAATAATTGAAAAATTTCTCTTTGGCTGAACCGATTTTTCAAGTCGCACTATTTCATTATTGTTTAAAACATCCCTAACTTGGACAATTTTTGACCGATTTTATCAGTTAGATTACTCCTTAGACCTCAAAAGTGGACTTTCCTGTTCGATCCCAAGCCAAAATTTCAAGACTGAACGTTCAAACGCCCATAACGTCCACAATTTTTGACCAATCTTATCGACATTGACACCGTTGGAAAGCTCTTTTAAAGAGCTACAAAAGTTACTTAATGCATAAAATCTGTCAGACTACTCTTTAGACCTCAAAAATAGACTAAAACGATTATTATTGGTCGATGCAATTTCATGATCTCACTACTGAACAGTCAAACGCCCATAACGTCCACAATTTTTGGGTGATCTTATCGATATTTACACCGTTGGAAAGCTCTTTTAAAGTGCTACAAAAGTTACTTAATGCATAAAATCTATCAGACTACTCCTTAGACCTCAAAAATGGACTAAAACGATTATTATTGTGCAGATGACGATGTCATGATCATCACTAGCTGGTCAAAGCATGCATCTCAACATTGACTGGGCACGATTTATTTCGATCATTTCCACTATGAACTAGCTTCCACTGCCATTTTATCGATATTAGCACCGTTGGAAAGCTCTTTAAAAGGCTACAAAAGTCACTTTATGCATAAAATCGGTCAGACTACTCCTTAGACCTCAAAAATGGACTAAAACGATTATTATTGGTCGATGCAATTTCATGATCTCACTACTGAACATTCAAACTCCCATAACTTCCACAATGTTTTGCCGATCTTATCGATATTTACACCGTTGGAAAGCTCTTTTAAAGGGCTACAAAAGTCACTTTATGCATAAAATCTGTCAGACTACTCCTAGACCTCAAAAACGTTCGAATGTTACCAATGAGGGATAAAAGTTAAAACACCTATCTCGAATGTTCAAGAAAGTTATATGTACGTACACGTCGAAATCCTTTTTCTCTTTCGTCCTCTAATAGCCCTGCGAAAATAGGATAAGGGAAGATTTAAGACTTCTTAGCATTCGAGAAAGGGCGAAAAAGTTTTTCATCTTATTTTATCTTAAGCCGACCCTCATGTGACGGGCTTTGAGGGATCAACTCGCAAACCGAACTCTCATATTCTTCAAATCCATAGGATTAACTCGACCATCTTGTTATTGTCGTTTTTTTCACACTAGGGTTAAATCAAAATCGATTTCTTTTGTTTGAATTCACACAAAAAATTCGTTTTCTTTTCTTTACTTTCCATTCCACCTTTTGTTTTTTTCAGGAGCCCCCTTGCCTCACACCCCTAGGGAAGGCAAAAATTTGACCAGGAATATGACAAACAAGAAAAAAAATCGACTAAATAATTTCGGTTTATTTGAAACCCTTTTTTTCAATACACTATTTCAAAAAGAAAACCAAAATACATTTCTGACTAGAATATACATTTTTGGAGCTCTGCTCGGTAAAAAAACAAAAATTAAAAAAAATAATTTAAAAAAATTTTGGAATGTTTTTCATTCGTTAAAATACTATTTTTTTAAATACTAAAAATCGATCAATACTGATATGGTAAATACGAAAATAAATACAATTATAATAAATAAAAATATAAAAAAATTGTAACAAAAACAAAAAATCATAAAGAAAATTTCTTTATGCTAATTTATAATACTTGAAGATCCGTTTCGGAAGATTTGAAGTCGTTTCACCTAAAAAAATTAAAAATTATTAGTTTGGAAATTAAAAAGGAGGATTCGTTAGGACAGAATAGGGACAAGATACGTCACTAGGGTTAGTTTTGAAACCTACCTATAGACTTGCGGACTCCTTAACCGTAGTAGCAGAATTCTTTCGGACGGGTTGTCGCTTTCATAAATTTCACTTTGGGCCAGACGTTCCCAAAAATTTGGCACAACTAACGCTCGACGACGACGACCTCTGTAGAAAACAAAACAAAAATTAGCTTCATTTTAAATAGGTACTTACAACAATTGTGGATCTCGTGATCCGTATCCGGCCGGAACTTTTATTTCGTTTCCCATGGCTTGGTCAGCTTGAAGCTGTGCTATCCGATGGTCTGACGTCATCGGGACTAACCCTCGCCTTCTAAACAATAGGAAAAGAAGAAAATATTAGCTCGATTTATAAAAAGGGGTTATCGGGTGGAATTGTGTGGCCTCAGACTTGTCCTAGAAACCCCACTTTTTTAACGCCTTAATTTTCAATGGACGCAAACGTTTCCGTAATGTACAACGGAATTAAATTGCCATTTTATTTGTTTAAAAAAATCTTCAAAAACCCTTTTTTGGGCTAAAAAAAATCTCGTTTTAATTTTTTTACTCGAAAACGGTTGATCGGAATTTGATGAAATTTTTACCGGACGTCGACCTTTATAAAAGGTATCATTGAAAAAATTAGCGACCCTCTCAAAAAATTGTAAACGGTTTAAAAAAATTGGTAAACTTAGAGTTGATTTTTGTGGATAAAGGAGCCATCTGAGAGACTGGGATAGCAAAGGAAGTTGCCTAGTTGGGTAGTGAGTTCGAATATATTTTTTTGTCAAGAAATTTTTTTCTGGGTTTCCTTAGAGGAGTTTGGTGATTCCTCATGCCATTTTACATGGAAATCATAACTTTTTGATTTTCCAAAATATACTTTTGATTTTAAATGTCACTCTCCTATAGAAAAACGTTGGACCTTCAAATTAAGACAATTTGTTGTACGAATTTTACTTTTCTGATAAACCAGTCAGATCCAACTCCGGAGGTCCCTAGTTGTAAGTCGCCATTTTGAAAAACGTCAGAGGCCATTGCAAAGTTGACAATTGCAGAAAAAGTCACAAAATGTTCTTTAGCAATTTTCTTCGTAGATGTTCCGTCATTGACGTTTGAAATCCTCTTTATTCTTGGAACCCAAAAAACCTCTTAGGCACTAAAAAAGGCCTAAAAGCTTCCAAATTCGATTTTCGACAAAAACGTCTTCTGGAGTACAAAATTTAAAATTGTTATCCAAAAATTTTATAATTTTTTTTTTTTTGTTTTTTGTTCTAAAGGCTTTCAAATCTCCAAGATGACCAACTTTTCTGTCTTTCTTTATAGGAAAAAAACGCAATTTTCAGTCTTTTTACTCTTTAAACCCTAAAATCGAACAAAAATTTTTAAAAAATTATTTTCTAATTTTTCATAGGGTTCAAACCTAGACCTTCAACTACATTTTTCCATGTAACCTTTAAAGGAAAAAACGAAGGAATTTTTTCATTTTGATAGCTTTTTTCTTCATTTTTAACTCTTGGCTTACGCAACCTTATTCTTATGTTACATTGGGAATTACCAACGATTTCAAATATTTTAATTTTATGCAAAAATTAGTTTTGCTACGCGTTTTTTATTGTTTTTTAGCTAAAAACTTGATGGGATTTGTTATTTTGGATGTTTGAATAGTTGAAAAAAATTAAATTTTAACCGAAAAAATTTAAAAAAAAATTTTTTTTCGCTAAAATTTTTTTAAATATTTTGTGCTTACCTTATAGTAAAGCCGTATGCGATGGAGTGGGCGGCTAAAAGCGCGCCGAAAATAATAACGTAGGATAATCTCAGGTACATGTTCACAGGACAATTTCACTTACTAGAATGTATGAATGAGCGGGTCGGAGTTCCTTGATATAACCGCTCCCCACTCCTCTATCCCTCCCCTTCGACACGCGTTCGGGTTTTTCTTCGTTTTCCGAGGGTTTCAACCCCCCGGCTTTCGATCCCTTGAGAAAAAAACTGTCCGGGCAATCAAAAAGGAATTAATAAAATTTAATTTTTATGGCTTTTATGGCCGATTTGTTCGTATGATGCAACAAGATCTTATCTTTATCTCATTCACTTCTTTCGTTTTTTTTAAATGGCTCTCGGCCAGTCGCCGGACAGGTATCGCTCCGTTAATTAAGCCCTAGTTTAGAAGGAAAATTACGTTTTTTTTTTTTTTTTTTTTTAAAGGGCAAAACGTTTAAAAGTGGCTTTCTATGGGCATTACCTATACACTCAAAATTTGTATTTGTTTTAAATGCACAACTTCCAGGGGAGTCACAAGATTTTAAGATAAGAATCACTTTTTTTATAATTTTTTTTTTATAATGATAATAAGAGTTGATATAAAAAATTCCCTTATTGCTATTATTAAAACTAAATAAATACTCTCTCTCGGGGATTTTCATCCTCAGGGTGGTATTTCTTACAAAAAAGGGTAAAACTTTTGGATGAAATGACAGAATACGCCGTTTCGGATCCTCGAGCTTTTGTTTTATCCAAATATCCCACACAAATATGTGGAGCAAGATCTTAAAAATATCATATAGTTTGTCTTCTTTTCTGAACATATGTTATATTTGACGTCTATTTTGTCATCAAAAAACTTATATCGACATTATAGAGCCATAATTTTTCTTTAAAAACCCTAACATCAAAGTTTTAGAGCCTATAGTCGTCAAAAACCTTAAACTTGCACCTTTTAAGAGCCTAATTTTTCTGTCAAAAACCTCGACTGCAACATTGGTAAGCCTCATTTTCGTCGCAGCAAAAACCTCATTAAATCAAAGGTTAAGAGCCACATTTGTACGTCAAAAACCAAAGTCAACATTCTAAAGCCAAATTTCGTTAAAAAGAAATACCTTAAATCAACTGCACAAAGAGACAAATTTTTGTTAAAGGAAATCCCAAAATCATGGTTTAAGAGCCAATTTTGTTCAAAATACAAACCTCAGAATCAGCGTTTAAATGCACATTTCCTGTTTTTTTTATTATGAATAGCCCAGGTACACTCGATTTACACAAGTTTTTCGACAAAAATTACTCTTAAACTCGATTTGACGTTTTTTGACACAAAAACTAACTCATAAAACCTCGATTTCGAATTTTTGCGACGCAAAATCTAAAGCTGAAACTCGATTTGAAGTGTCGACAAAAAATTAGGGAAGCTCTCATCTGAAGTTTCCCGTAGAAAAATAACTCTTAAACCTCGATTTTGAAGTTTCGACGAAAAAATTAAAGTCATAAAACCTCGATTTCGAGTTTTCGACGAAAAATTACTCTTAAAACCCGATTCGAGGTTTTTCGACGAAAAATAACTCTAAAACCTCATTTCCGCTCGTATAGCCACGCCCGGGAAATCTCAGTACCTTGAATTTTAGCTCTTTCAGCTTTTTTCCCTGCTATTTGTAGTTCAAACAAAATGGGATAGAAAGGCCTCTCACCGGCCCTCGAGGGCATCGGCCCACCACGAGCGATCGCTGGTAGCCCGGAGGCCTGATCAGCCCTGAAAAAATGCCTCAGACTTTGTAATTTTTTACTCAAACAGTCCTACCACATTTTGGACACGATCTAAGAGAAACTTTTGGATGATAGGGAAAGGGTCCCCCCTATTAGCGGTCGATAACAAAAAGTTCTTCTATCGAAAAAATGACCTCAGATTCGTATTGCTCAGCCCAAAAACAGTCTATAACCACATTTTGGGCCAAATCTAGAGATGAAAATTTTTGGGGAAAAAATGGGATAGGGTCTCCCCCCTTTGAGGATCGAAAAAAAAAATTCTTCAATCGAAAAAATGACCTCAGATTCGTATTTTTTACCTCCAAAACAGTCAAAAACCACAATTTGGACAAAAACTAGAGATGAAAATTTTTGGAGAAAAAATATTGAAAGGGTCCCCCCTTTGCAGGTCGATAACCAAAAGTTCTTCTATCGAAAAAACGACCTCAGATTCGTATTTTTTACTCCAAAAACAGTCAAAAACCATATTTTGGACCAAATCTGAAGATGAAAATTTTTGGGTAAAAAAAATTCAAATTCATGTTCAAAAACAAAAAGTTCTTCAATAAAAAAAAAAAAAAAAAAAAATTAAAAACGGACTTTCGTGATTTTCTCTAAACCTAAAGGTTTGAGATGGTTGAAAATCGTGACGGGAATGCCTCATGAGCACCATATTAAAAAACAGTTCAAATTGCAGAGTCCCAGGACTTTGCTCATTTTACATTCAAATATTCAACCACGAACAAGAGGAACCTTTATTCACGATTTTGGGATAAATAATATTTATATTTACATTGTCCATCAAAGAAGAGATCTTTTTATCTTTTGACCTAGACTCTAGAGTAAAATTATCAACGATTCGTTTTTTTCCCCCGTAAGCGTACAGAATGGTGTCGATCCCAAAAAAAACCGAGATAAGAGCTTAATAAAAGGACGCGTGTCTTTTATTTACTTAACGATACATACCCGATATACATATTTACAGATCTGATTTATAATTTTTATTCAAAAAAGCAGTTTCTAGCTTTCAGATTATCCAGTTTCTTATTGATGTCGTCATTTCATCATCCATCACGTCAGAAATGCGATTATTTCTTTTCGTTTCACGGTTATTCTTTATTTAGAACATTGAAATCGGTATCTCTTTATCTAGGAATGCGGCAGCGTTCCGCCCCGCAAAACCCCGAAAAATCAAAGTTTTATTCAATTTCCGTGAATTTGTCGCATGTGCGCCTTCCTCTCAGCCATCATTAGCAAATTTGTAATAATATTTTGTGTTTAATTTCAATAAAATTAAGAAGCTAGGAAAGTTCGAGTACCCTTTTAGGTATAAGAATTAGGATTAAAAAAATCCCCGTTAGTTTAAGCATTGAAATTTTTTAGTCGAAATTCCGAGTTGGTCATGAACCACCCTCGAGAATGAATAGAATAAAAAGAAAAATAATCCCCGGATTTAGATACGGAAAAACCGTTCGGGAAAACTCAAAAGAAAATAACTGTCCCTTTAGAATTCGCGCAGGTTGCAAGATAAACCCCACAATAAAAAAGTAGAGTGCCCATTGTGTCAATGGCGACAAAAAGTAGGATTAAGATTTAAAAAAAAAAAGGTAGCTTAGGTAAAATTTCCCTTCTTTAGTTTTAGGTTTAAATAGTCTTTCCCCTTCCCTTTGAGTCTACGTCTTTAAGGGGCCGTGTAGCGCCTGTCTCTCTACCTCAGCGAGGGCTTGGAAACCCGCATAATACGATCTCCTTCCCTCCCGCCTATCCCCACACATTCAACTGGTCTCTGATTCGTTTAAAAACCCGCGTGATTCTAAACTTATTGAAAAATTATTTCAATGATTACTAAAGATTGAATCAGCCGAACTGATTAAAAATTTGCACACCGATCTTTTTCAGTATGTGGAGCGCCTTAAACTAAAAAAAAGGTTTAAACAATTTTTTTAAATATAAAAATTAAATAATATTACAATAAGTTTAGTTCAAGGCGCGGATAAATTAATAAGCTTCATTTTAAAAAAAAGTCCGGTCCAGATCGGATCATTTTTCTATGAGCTATCATTGAAAAACTCGGCCACTTAAGTCAGAGCTCAACAGTCAGCTCCTCAACTTCCCAATCTCAAACTCAGAGTCTACTCGAAAACGACAAGTCCAAAAAGTCGAAAGCAAGAATTTCGTCCCCTTTAAGCAACAATCAACTATTCCCCCAACGATCGTCCCTCGCTGTAAGGACTCCTGCGCCTCTTCGAAGATTCTTCTACGATTCTCTTCCATAATTATATACCCTTCCCGTCGTCCACGTACGACAGTATCAATTAAATAATAAACCATTGTGTATCGATATTAAATAGAAATCTGTGTATAATGTGAAACCTATATTAGCTTTAGAGCCCACGTTTGCATTAGATTAAGGTTTAATCCATTCTAATAAATTATATGGAGGATTATAAGCGTAATTTGGAGGCTTATTCGAAGGGTCTTGGAAGTTTAGGTGCCTTTTTGACCTTATTTGAGAATCGCGAGTTATTTTTTAAACTGAAAATTGAATGATCGAGTCGCACCTTTTTCGTTGATGAAATTTTTATTGATGGAATTTTTCAATTTCCTGAGAGGGAAGAGAGTGAAGCAGATGTGTTGATGCATAAGATTCAGCGATGAGGGTCTAGTGAACTATTTGATCTAGCTTGGTGTTAGGATGTTTGTTGGTATTTGGAGATTTTAAGATTTTTTAAAAAAATCATTAAAGTAACGTGTCAAAAAGGGGAGATAAGCGGTTGTGGGACTGATAAGGGGTAGGAGGTAGAGATGGTAGATAGGAAATGATAGAGGGAAAGTGGGGGGGGGGAGGGTAGTTATAGGATAGTGGGGGTAGGTAGTATGGGGAGTTGGTGGACCACTCTATTTGGAACCATCCAAATTACCCAGACCGCCAAAAAACAGCCCAAACCACCCAAATTACCCAAACCTCCAAAAACACCCAAACTGTAAAAAACACCCAAATTACCCAGACCTCCAAACACAGCCCAAACCACCCAAACTGTAAAAACCGCCAAATTACCGAAATATGCTAGAACTTTCCAAACCGTCCAAACTGCCCAAACCAGCTGAACCACCTGGACCAGATAAGGTCGGACTGTAGGCCAGGCAAGGCTAGGGATGGTTAGGGATGGTTAGAGATAGTTAGAGGTGGTTAGGGCCTTATCAAGGTCAGATCCGTATTCTAGGTGAGGTCGGATCTGTAGGCCAGATAAGGTCGGACTGTAGGCCAGGTAAGGCTAGGGATGGTTAGGGATGGTTAGAGATGCTTTGGGCTGGTTAGGGCCTAATCAAGGTGAGATCCGTATTCTAGGTGAGGTCGGATCTGTAGGCCAGATAAGGTCGGACTGTAGGCCAGGTAAGGCTAGGGATGGTTAGGGATGGTTAGAGATGGTTAGAGGTGGTTAGGGCCTTATCAAGGTCAGATCCGTATTCTAGGTGAGGTCGGATCTGTAGGCCAGATAAGGTCGGACTGTAGGCCAGGTAAGGCTAGGGATGGTTAGGGATGGTTAGAGATGCTTTGGGCTGGTTAGGGCCTAATCAAGGTGAGATCCGTATTCTAGGTGAGGTCGGATCTGTAGGCCAGATGAGGTCGGACTGTAGGCCAGGTAAGGCTAGGGATGGTTAGAGATGGTTAGGGGTGGTTAGGACCTAGTCAAGGTTAGATCTGTATTCTAGGTATACCACCCAAATTGCTCATCCCTCCAAAACTGCCCAAACCGCCCATACTTCCCGAACTTCTAAGCTGACCAACCCACGGTAGGGTAGTTGATGAATAATTTGTGGTTGGGTTAATCGGTCATACTAGACTAGATTTGAAGATACGGGAGGCACTTTGGGTTCTTTTGAACATGTTTATTACTTAGGATAGTGGAAGTTGGGGTTGGGGTAATTGTTGCATAGGCCCCATTATGGGAGTGGGGGGATGAAGTTGATAAGGAAATTTGGGGTACTGGGTGTAATTTGAAGATGGTTGCGAGGAGTCGTCAGGACAGTGATGAATGGGAGGTAGTCGTCGGATAATGGAAGCAAGTAGATGGGGTCTAGTAGGGGTTAGGGCATTGGAATTGGGTTAGGGAATAATGGGAAGTTGGATTGTTGGCTTATATAGTACTGGAGTATGTAATATGTACTAGTAAATACCGTGATATGTGCACTGGTCTGCTTCCTTGGATTTGAAGGATAGCATGGAATAGGGTGGTAATATCCAGTAATTAGTTGTTGGTAGTTCAAATTCGGACTGTATTCCTGTATTTGCTTTATTTAGTTGGATTTGCCTATTTTTAAGGATATTTTTAGATTATAAAATAATTTGCTACTTAGCAAATTTATGTCTTTTGATCTCAACCCAATCACGTCATCAGCCTCATTTGTATCGCTGATCTAAAAATTAAGTATCCTCCGGATATTAAAAGGAAAATCGTTATTTGCGAATATTCTCCAATTTCCGGTAGATTTTTTTTTCTCTCTTCCCTAGATAAACTTTTAAAACAAGTGCAATTTTAAATGAAGGTCCAGCTCAGCGGAAAGCGAGGAAGTGGAAAATTAAAAAAAAGAATGTAGGGACGAAATTAAAACTCGTCCCTTTAGCCAACCCTAAATGTTTTCAGAATTTTTATCTTTTAAAAAAAGTTATAATGAAAAATTCGTTATTTTTTGTCCAGCTTTACTATTTGGCACGAGGTCTTGAATTAGTGGAAATCACGTAGGCACTTTGGGCCATTATGGCCTTTTTTACTGGATGAAATAGAGCTCTGACGTTTTTTACTGAAGGCTTTATGGCTTAAAGAAGATGAAAAAAAATTTTATGCGTCCAATCAATTTTTTCGTTGTAAAAAAAATCCTCTTTTCCTGGACTAAAACCTCATTACAAAACTCCCAGACGCTTTGATTGAAATATAAAAGAAAGTTTTCCACGGAGAAACAAATATTATTATTAAGATAATCATATTTTAATTCTCGGTCCAAAAACGGCTCTGAATTTGTTATGTAATGGCCTCATTTTGCTACATCTCATCCCAATTAAGGGCCGTAATTAATTTGGCTCTAAGAAGAGCTTTTCTGCGAGCTTTTCTTCTGTTTTGTGTGACGAATGCGGGAGGTGTGTCTGACGTATTGGGTTCGTTATCGATGAGGGGGGTCTGACGATGTTATGACCCAAGATTATAACTTGTCCGGTATTTTTGTTTGCATTTAGATAGTCGAAATCTAGAATATTTTATATTGTTTGTTTACTATTTATTGGTTTTGAAGTGACCCGAAAGTGCTAAAGGCGGATTTTTTTCTCGAAAAAGGAAAAATTTTGTCAATGACAAGTGGAAACCGGCAACAGAAATAATGCGGAAATTTTTTTTTGCATAATTTTGCCTCAAAATAGGTCAAAATTGACCTCATTATGTTCCAAATCAAGGTTAAAATATCCGATTTTTGGAGCAAAGGTTGAAGTAGATGCCATTATTTGGTACCTCAAAATCAACATTAATAAAGCCCAAATTTTCGTCAAAAACCTCAAAATCAACATTTTAAATCCTAATTTTCGTCAAATAAAACCTCAAAATCAACATTTATAAAGCCAAATTTTCGTCCAAAAACCTCAAAACCAACATTTGTAAAGCCCAAATTTTCGTCAAAAACCTCAAAATCAACATTTTTAAAGCCTAATTTTCGTCAAAAAACCTCAAAATCAAAATTTAAAAAGCCAAATTTTCGTCAAAAACCTCAAAATCAACATTTTTAGAGCCTAATTTTCGTCAAAAAACCCACAAAATCAACATTTATAATGCCTAATTTTCGTCAAAAACCTCAAAATCAACAGTTATAAATGCCTAATTTTCAGAATTGAAAAAGTTATTTCCTAAGTTCTCCAGAAAATAGCAATTTTCTGCGCCCCCTTAACTGAAAACCCACCCACACCCTAAGGTCCCAGTCCGCCCCTGTCTACATCCGTCTATAGGTGGCCTCTACATCCATCTATAGGTGTCTTCCACATCTTCCCATAGGCGGCCTCCACATCTATCCATAGGTGGCCTCCACATCCATCTATAGGTCGCCTCCACATCCATCTATAGGTCGCCTCTACATCCATCTATAGGTGTCCTCCTTATCTATCTATAGGCGGCCTCCACATCTATCCATAGGTGGCCTCCACATCCATCCATTGGTGATCTCCACATCCATCCTTAGGTGGCCTCTAATTCATCTATAGGTGCCATTGAGTCCATAGCAAGCTTCTTCTCCGGTAAATGGTCTAAGCACTTCATTTTTCTCTCAATAGCGCAGGTGTTTTACCCATATTTAGGTATTTTGAAATTGAGAATAGAAAAAAATTATCTTCAATTTTTAAGTGTCCACCTGGGAAACTTCTTTGATCATCATCCAAATTAAGTGTGCACCTGAATTTTTTTTTGTTCATCTTGTCCAGCTAAAATGAACTAAAAGAAAATAAGTTTTGTGTATTAAAAAAATGTTTATGTAACTGTTCCCTAAATTACATATTAGCATTGTTAACAATTTGGATAGGAATTTTTGATCTCTACCTCTTCCAGAAATTAGATAGTTTATTTTTCCGAAAGAAGTGAGAAATTTAATTAATAAAAGTTAATTTTTTTTTATTGATTTGAGGGTTTAAAGTACAATTGGATGTTTTTTCTTTAAACTTGACTTTTGGAATTATGAAAATTTTTGCTGGATAGAAAGGCATCATGGAGAAGACACTTTTTTGCCACATTTGGATTTCATCTGGATATCAACCATAGATATTGACCTCCCCATGTTTCATGGAAACCAAAAATTTTCATATTTTGTTCATTTATGAATGCGAATTTTCAAGAAAGTTCAAAATGTTCATTTTGGAAAAGATTTTCCAAACAAAATTTTGAACTTTTTAAACCAAGTTTGACTCAAAAGTTGCACAAGATTTTTTAAGAGGTCGAGAACCTGCAGATCATTTCAAAGAAGAAAAAAAAATTTCGCTTGCAAAATTGCTTACGAGAAAGCGATTCTGAGAAACGACATAAACGTAGTGCAAGTTGTGAAAATTCAAAAAATTGGTTTTTATAAAAAATTATTCGAAGTTTTTTAAATTATTTTTTTGAATCTTGAGTTTTTGGTAAATTCCTTGGTCTACTCTTGGTGCTTGATTAGCATTTCCTGGCAAGTATAAACGACTAAAATTTTAAATTCCCATAACTTCCACAATTTTAGACCGATTTTATCGATAATTATACCGTTGGAAATCTCTTTTAAAGAGCTACAAAAGTTACTTTATGTGTAAAATTTCTCAGACCACTCCTTGGCATTCAAAAATGGACATAAACGTTCATTTAGAGGTCGATGCAAGGCACGATATCAAGAGTGAACATTCAAAAGCTCGTAACTTCCTCAATTTTTGACCGATTTAATAGTTATTTATACCGTTGGAAAGCTCTTTTAAAGAGCTACAAAAGTTACTTAATGCAAAAAATCGCTCAGACCACTATTTAACCCTCAAAAACGGACTTGAATCAAACTTCAAGATGTGCCCATGAACATTCCATGAAACAAAAAAAAAAAACCTCATGAATTTCTCGTAAGATCAGAATTGCGGAGTGATCATTTCATTCACATATCCAGCACGAGCCACGCGTACGTTTCGCCTTGGATAAGGGCAGAGACCCGGAAATCTGAGGTCGCCATTTCAAGGTCGTCTCATTTCGCCCGCCCGACTATTTTCTCCCCTTCCCAAGGGCAATTTTTCAAAAGCGCACCCTTATCAGCTCCAAACGAGAATTTCGTCGCTAATAATCAAATTAAAAATTAATTAATTACACAAAAACCGGTCAATCTCGAATTTTTATATCTGTTAGGAAGTCGCGTGCTCCTTTTAAATACGCCTCAGATCCATCGAATCGATAACCATGGAATCTTATATAACATTTTGTCCTTTGCACCATTTCAGGTTCAATAAAAAATGCTTATTAAAAATTTTTCTTGATTATAAATAGATCGTGAGGTTCCAGACGTTTAATGATCTTAAGAATTTGCTTTTTTATCATATATCAAGATTTCAAACGTTTTTTAAATTCATCACGCTACCACTGAGAAATGCTGCCCCTCCAGAGAAGCTTCTATTTTTATTGTTAATCTCAAGATAACAATTGCATTTAAACGTAAAGACAGGTCAATGACGCTCAAGATAAACTAATATCGTCAAAAATAGGATAAAATGAATAATTTTAGCGAAAATAAACAATAAAAAGTAATTTATTGTTTGGAGATTTTTTAGGGTTCAGGTTCAACGAATTTATGGGAAAAGTTATATAACAAAGGATAAATAAAAATAATTATTGAACAAAAAAAGGGATGATTTATTGAATGAAATTTACAATGCGTAGTAAAAGATAAACCTTGTGATAAAGAGTCATTTTCGATTCTAAGATTCTAGGTTATGTTTTTATTAACAGTTTAAGTTTAATAAGGTTAATATGGATGTTGTATTTTGTTAATTTACTTAATTCTTCTTTTTTTCACATTTGAAATCGCTTATCTTGATGGATGGTTTTGTTCACTTTTGAGTCTCACGTACGCCATATTAGCCATTTTTTACGAAAGGAGTCATCAAACTCCAAAACCTCGATGAAGGGATGGCGGGTGGTGGATAGGGTAGGTAGGGGAAAGATGGGAGGGTGGGTGATGGGAGAAGGGATGGGAGGGACGCCGAATTTGGTGTTTGTGAAGAGGCCTCTAGAGTCCCGAACATTTGAAAAACACCTTAAAACCCTATTTCCGTCCCAAAAACCCCAAAAATTATAACAATCCTGCAGATATGCTCAACATTTGAAAATTGAATATGAGGACTATTTTTGTCTTTTATAACGAAAGGTTGACTCTCGAAAAGGGAATTTTTCGTCCCTTTCAAACTCGATTTCGACTCAAGACCTAATTTGATGTCTTTTGACGAAACTTCTCTTTTTAGATTCTAAACTTAATAAAAACAACGAAAAGTCAACGCACTATAAAAAATTATGATAATTTATGTTTTTCAATTTTTTTTATTAAATTTTAAAAAATAAAATAAAATTCTTCGACCCTTCAGATTAAATTTTATTACTAAATGTTCGACGTAGGACAAAACGAACACTTATCGCCAGATGTTGTTTGCAAACCCACGTTTTTATAAATTGACGTCCAATTTTATTTTTAATTAAAAAAAGGTATTTTTAAAGCTTGAATGCTTATAAAATTATTAGGAAAATGAATCATTTTACGTCATTTTGGAGTATGTACAATAAAAAGAATTCTAAATTCACTTCATTTTCCTTATTACGTCGATATTTGGACATAGTTCAGTCAATCTAAGCCTGGGGGTGGAAAAAATAAGGTATTTTGTTTCTCTACGGACATGTGTAGGAGTGGGTCCCCTGATTAACCAAAAAAAGTCCATTTAAGGTGATTTTTTTCGTTTTTTCGCAAATATCTCGAAAACCGTAGGTCGTAGCCGAAATAATTTTTAGTACAAAATTAAAGATTTTTGAGTTTGCTACAATTTTGAGCTAATACAATTTTTTTTAGGACCAAACGTATCTGAGCTACGAGGTTGAAAAAAAATGGGATTTTCTATTTTGACCTCTGAAGGAGGGAAGACGTCGTCTAATCAAAAAAGTGTACTTAATAAAAGCTGTAGAGAATTTAATTATCTTTTAAAAACAACTCTCAAAAACCAATTAACGATAAATAGGCAGGGTGGGGGTAAATTTCAAAACATTTTATAAAAACAAAATTAAATCTTATAAAATTTGCTACAGATTTGATTTACTAAGATTTTTTGTAGGGCCAAAGGTTTCTGAGCTACGAGGCGACATAAAAGCGGGATTTTCGAGTTTTTGCTATGAAAAAAGTAAGATTTTAGAAAAGTCGGAAAAAAGCAAGGAAGGCGTTTTCTAATCAAAAAAGCATACTAAGTGAACGTTGTAGAGAATTCAATTTCAATTTAAAATCAACTATCGAGAATCAAACCAACATGTAGGAGTGGGAGTAAATTTCAAAACACAAAAAAATTCAGTCAAAAAATTTTATTGAAAAAATTCAAATTTCAAAAAATTGTATAAATACAAAATTATAGGTTATTAAATTTTCTACAAATATGACCTAATAAGATTTTTTGTAGGACCAAACGCATCTGAGCTACGAGGCGATAGGTCCTTCTGGAGTAAATAAGTCCTTGATGAATTAAGGTCAAAAAAAAAAAAATCCTAGATTTGATAATTTCCTGTATATTTAAGACCTATTGGTTAACTGCGCAACAAAACGACCTCCGGAAAGGGGGGAAAAAAGTTTTTTTCTTAGTTGGGATGTGAGCTAGGGTGGTCCGAACATGTTCTCGGAATAGTTTCGGGGCTTGACTAAAATACGTTTTCCGATTGGCTGAGAGTATTGGGCGTGTGGGGGAGTGACGAGGATTGGGCCCTTTCTTGCATCAGAAGCCTCTTTTTAGTTCTTCTCTCTCTTTTCAACTTTCTTCTCCACCTTTCTCAATAGGTTTCATCAGTCCCCTTCCACCATCCCCACCTTTCCTCACGCACTAGTTTCTCCAACTCGATCACCGGAAGGCGACGTCCTTGCACGTTTACCTCATCAAAAGAAAACCGAAACCCTCCCACTACTTCAAAACCGAAATCTCACAAATTCTCACTTTCCGAGTCGGGTCTTCCTATTCACTCCTGTAACCATCACGTTTCTTACAATAGCGACAATATTCCTCGATGTTTATAAAAGTAACACGTTTTTACAGAAGAAAAAGTTTTAACAGAACGTTATGAAAAGCCAATTTTCATTGAAAACTTCAAAGATCGACATTTGAAAACCAAGATTTTGGCAAAAATAGTCACTTAAATGAGGTTGGTCTCAACCATCCCCTCCTTACTCTCCCGCCATCACCCCCCAAAGTCAAACTGATTCTTCGTCCAAAACCTCAAATTCAACAATCTAGAACCAATATTTTTGCTGAAAATCTTCAAAATCGAAGAGAATCTGGCCAAAACTCATTTATTGTGGCATGAAGGAGGAACCCTGTAATTCTACAATCTCTCTTACCTCACACAATCCCATCACATCCCCCGACTACCCCCACTCTCTTATTACACTCCCCCCAAATCTCTCCCACCTCCCCAACCGTCAAGTTTATTCATTTATTATCCAAAATCCCCCAAGATTTAAAAGAAAAAAGAAACCTCTTCTGTGCTAATAAACGTAATTTTAACCCCCCCCCCTCCCCACCGAAAACCCACTCTCATTCTAGCCTCCCAGTCTGCCCCTGTTAATCGGAAGTTGATTTTCACCCGTCGGAAGTCAAACACGAAATTCTGATGCAAGAGATGCTCCGAGAAGCGAAACTTCTCTTTTTTGGGTCTCTGACCCATTTACATCAGCATTCTCACTAATTTATGCTAATCTGAAAGACGAAACGATTAAAATTTCAATATCACCCTTGGACCCTAATTCCTACATTATCTAATTTCTATCCTTTTAATTAATTTATGCCGAAACTTTACAAAAACGCAGAAGAAAAAATGGAATGGAATTCGGATCTCTCGACAAATCCCATCACCTCCCCCACCTTCCTCCAACCTTCCCCGCTGCGGACGGCATGATGGACTTTTTAATGTCCATCAGTAGTCAGATTGACCCTAAGGGGTCTCCTTGACCCCTTCACAAATTTCCTAGTTCCAGGATAATAAACTTTATTTTTGATAAAAATTAAGAACAACTTGACTATTTCATCGTAAATTGATACTTGAACGTTTTCTCATGGGAAGATCCCAAAAAGAGGATTTCAGGTACTTAGGGGTTCCAGAACGTTCCATCCGGTACAATGCTCCCCTACACCAAAGACAAAAAAGTCTTTTGTTTTTGTTTTCATGGCCTAATTGGAAACATAAAAAACCGTCTGGCCTTAGTCCAAAAGTATCCGTCTGATGAAACATCGGGGAATTCGTAGTGGGCCCACCATCAATGGAACGGTTCGAGTTTAAAATTAAATTCGACACACCCTCAGACGAGCAGAAAAAAAATGCAAATAAAAAAAATAAAGCGATAAGAACGTCTCGGCCACAAAATTTGATCGTGGTTTTAAAACTATTGACGTCACTAACACGTGTTCCAGACGTGTCTTAAACATGATTCTATTGTATCCACGATCATGTTAAATGCTAAAAAGAAAAATTTTTTTTGTTTGAAAAGGTCAAAACTTGGTGTAGGATGTCCCTGTGGTGGTATAACGATAATAAACGTCCCTTACGGGAAAGCCTTTTAAAAAGGGTAAATGGGCGGGAAAGAAATAGAAGGAATTTACGACATCCTCAAACTCGATTTAGAAGTTTAAATAAATCTGGGTGTCAGAAATTTAAGAATATCGGAGTGGAAGATCGGGGTGGTGAAGGGAAAAAGTTTGAAAGTCGCGTTCAAGGTGAATTTTGGGACGGCGCGATGTTGGAAACGCGTTTCTTATCTGTCATGCGGGCTTAGTCTAAACTAAGAGAGAAAAAAATGTCTTTTTTTTTTTAACATTGAAAAATTGTCGTTTGGCACACAGACAACCTCACCTACCACACCCCAATTTATTCCAAAAATTTTGAATTGTCAAATACATCAGTAGGAACCTTTTTGTTCATGAAATGACGAAATCCAATTACCTATGTATTCGTCAAAAATCTCGAAATGAACACATTTTAGGGCTATTTTTCGTCATAAACCTCAAAATGAACATATAGGGGTTATTATAATAAGGATCTTTTTCATCAAAAACCTTAAAATCAAGGTTTTATGAGCCAAATTTTCGTCAAAAACCTCAAAATCACCCTTTATAAAGCCTATTTTATTGTTTTTATTTAAAAAAAACCCTCAAAAAGCAATTTATTTTGTTGAAAACTATTAAAATGTATTTTTTCCCAAAAGTCCTTTTAAATATGAGCCTAGGAATCCAACCCTATATCTACCCATGGATATAAGACTTCATAATCTTCAGTTTTATGCAAAATTGATATTTTTGCAGATAGGACGATGGGGGCAGGGTAACTTTTCGACCAGTTTTATGGAGTCTTGTGAGAAAACGTCTTCATTGACCTTTTCTAAATGAGGTCCTTTTTCTGAAGAAAAAAAAAAAATAAAGATCTTTGGGGTGCAAATAAGGACATAATCCTATGAATATTCCAGACGTAAAAACCGTTTGAATTAAATGAAGTATATTTTTATGCAATCCGAAATCGATGAAATGCGTCTGAGTTTTATTACGTTGTTTACGTCAAAATCGATTTTTTGGTCCAATTTACGCTCTTTACTCGTTTTCATTCAAAATAGAGACTTTTTTTTGGCTTCGTTTATTAATGGGACTTCTCCAAACGTTTCGAGTGCGAGTAAACAAAACGTCACAGATCAACAGAAACAGTTTCGAACAATTGTATTTTCATTTCAATATTTACCTACCATAAATTCATCCATCACAATTGAACAATCATGTAATTCAACAACTTTCGAAAAGTAACGATTTCCAACTTAAAACCAAGTTATCTTGAGAACTCTGGTGCCAATTTGCACATTTTAGAAACCATTTTTAACGGGCTCTCAAAATTATAAAGTGGTTTCATGCCATAGGTGGAAAAATCAAATAGTATTCGAGATATTTCAGTTTATAGACTAATAGTCCAGTCGCCAGAGCAAAAAAAAGGGGGTCTGCTGGAAGAAATTGGGGACTTAACGACACTTTTACAGTTTGTTCGGGGCTATGGTGGGATGACTCTCTTAATTTTTCGAACTCGAGAAACCTGTGCTACCCTCAGGAGGGGCGAAAAACCAAGCTGATTTTCGGTTTTTTGCCTATAAGTCCTAAACTAGGCGTTTTATGACAAAACACACTCTATTCAATATTGTAGGGCATACAATTTTCAACAATTTTTAACTTAATAAATTTTCCCGTAACCTTACTGCTTATCGAGATACGCCCTATCAAAGTTTGAGAATTTCAAAAAACAGATGGTTTAGGCCCTCTGACAGATGGTATTTTAAATTCTAATTTTTGGGTCATATCTGACATAAGAAGACATAAAAATCATCGTCAGCCATTTGAAAGTGGTTGAGAAGGGGTGGCAGACGACCAGCGTCAGGATGACGGTAGTTTGATTTCCACTTTAGTAAGCTTTACGGGAGAACGCCAAGTCCCAGCAAGTCCGTACGGGACTCATTCTAAAGGTAATTTAATTGCTAAGGACGGTTACCAAGAGTCAAATTTCGCTATCTTTTGTGGTTTGGAAGCAGTCAGCGATTTAGTGAAACGAGAAATTCGCGATCTAGACAAAGTAATTTATGTTTTTGTTGACCATTTCGAAACCATAAAAGATAGCGAAATTCGACTCTTGGTAACCGTCCTTAGTAATTAAATTACCTTTAAAATGAGACTAATCCGGACTTGCTGGGACTTGGCGTTCTCCCGTAAAGCTTACTAAAGTGGAAATCAAACCACCGTCAGCCTGACGCTGGCCGTCTGCCACCCCTTCTCAACCACTTTCAAATGGCTGACGATGATTTTTATGTCTTCTTATGTCAGATATGACCCAAAAATTAGAATTTAAAATACCATCTGTCAGAGGGCCTAAACCATCTGTTTTTTGAAATTCTCAAACTTTGATAGGGCGTATCTCGATAAGCAGTAAGGTTACGGGAAAATTTATTAAGTTAAAAATTGTTGAAAATTGTATGCCCTACAATATTGAATAGAGTGTGTTTTGTCATAAAACGCTTAGTTTAGGACTTATAGGCAAAAAACCGAAAATCAGCTTGGTTTTTCGCCCCTCCTGAGGGTAGCACAGGTTTCTCGAGTTCGAAAAATTAAGAGAGTCATCCCACCATAGCCCCGAACAAACTGTAAAAGTGTCGTTAAGTCCCCAATTTTTTCCATGTTCAATGTATATATTGACTGGACTATAAGGAAAAATTTACTTTGTATCTAAGTGGTTTTATCCTAAAAATCCACCCTTTGTTAGGATATTAATGGCTAAAAAAAAGTCATGCTTCCGGCTCCAAAATATGGGAAATATGGGTAAAAATAATTTTTAGCGCGTGCTTTTGAGATTTAAAAAGAGGGGAAGATGGTGAGGGAGGTGAGAATGGGGATCGTGGGGAGGTTAGTGGAAGTGTGGGGATAGTGATGCTGTCCATTTCTCACTATCCTGATAAAAAACTCATTAAAAAGTGGCCTGTTGATATTAAAAAAAACCAAAATATCAAGTTAAAAGGGCCCCTAGTGTCCAAAAGGGTATAAAATCAAGTTAAAATTACCTTTTCGTCGATAAAGAACAACATCTAGTTAAAACTGCCCCTAGCGTTCAAAAAGGATCAAAAACCAATCTAATAAAAAAGGGCCTTTTTCATAAGCAAAGGAGCAAGTCTAGTTAAAAGGGCCTTTGGTCAAGCTAAAAAGGGCCCCTAGTGCCCAAAAAGGATAAAAAATCAAGCTAAAAGGGCCCCTAGTGCCCAAAAAGGATCCAAATTCAAGCTATAAGCGCGCCTAGTATCTAAAGAAGATCAAAAGCCTAGCTAAGAAGGGCCCCTAGTCTACTAAAAGGATTATAAATCAAGATAATAAGGGCCCCTAATGTCCAAAAATCAAGCTAAAATGGGCCCTTTTCGTAGTAAAGAAGCTAGATCTTGTTAAAAGAAACCCTTTTGTCCAAAAAGGGATCATAAATCAAGCTAAAAAGGGCCCCTAGTGTCCAAAAAGGATCAAAATTCAATCTTTAAGCTACCCTAGTGTCTAAAAAAGATATTAAAAAAAACCTTGCTAAAAAGGGCCCCTAGTGTCCCAAAAGGATCAAAAATTCAAGCCAAAAGGGCCTCTAGTGTCCAAAATGGATCAAAATTCAAACTTAAAGGGCCCCAAGTGTCAAAAACCTAGCTAAAAAGGGCCCCTAGTATACTAGGGGATTAAACATCAAGCTATAAGCGCCCCTTAAAGGATTAAACATCAAGATAATAAGGGCCCCTAATGTCCCAAAAGGATCTAGAATCAAGCTAAAAAGAGCCTTTTTTTTTAAAGGAACAAAATCTGGTTAAAAGGGTCCCTAGTGTCCAAAAAGGATCCATCAAGCTAAAGCCCCTAGTGTCTAACCTAGTCCAAAAAGTAAAAACAAGGCCCCTAGTGCACAAAAAGGATCCAAATTCAAGCTATAAGCGCCCCTAGTGTCTAAAGAAAATCAAAAACCTTGCTAAAAAGGGCCCCTGGTGTCCAAAATGGATTCCAGCTAAAGGACCCCAAATTCAAGCTAAAAGGACCCCTAGTGTCCAAAAAGGATCAAAAATTCAAACTAAAAGGGCCCCTTGTGTCTAAAGAAGATCAAAAACCTAGCTAAAAAGGGCCCTTAGTCTTCTAAAAGGATTAAAAATCAAGATATTAAGTGCCCCTAATGTCCAAAAAGGATCAAAATCGGAATGATTGGCCCTGCAGCATCTCGTCGCATCGTCGGAGCGGCCCTTCAGGAATTTCCCGATCTCCCTTTGGGCTTGTCCGACTCTGATGAATAACCTGTTACCTCTGGCCTTTTCCCTTCTCAAAAAATCAGAAACTTCAAACTTTTCGAGCACCAAATTTGATGTAACCGCGCCCGCGTTCCCGCCTTCCCGTCGTGCACGTTCGCCCCTTTCCGTCCGATCCGTTCCCGTTAACTTTCGACAAGTCTCGTTCTCATCAGGTTAAAATCAAAATCCTTTCCTTGTTTTAAAAAAACCTTTAAAATCTAATTCTTCCGAATCTTATCGGAAAGAAGATCGAAAATGAGTGACGATAAAGAAGAGCCGACGATGACATTGGTCGACTTCCTCGAGGAAGAGAAAGAAATCGAATTGACCGCCCAAGAAGTCCTCGGTCCCTGCGACGTCAAAAACTGCACCTACGATTTGGTAATTTCTAATCATTTTCAGCACTTTTAAGCCTATTCCTCCTTCCGGAACTCTCAAAACTTTTCAAGCATTCATTCCAAAGAAACTACGCAGTTGATATAAACCATGGTTTTATGTTTTTGCAGGGTTACGTACCAAGGCAAGCCCTCTACGCCTGCCTTACATGCAACCCGACCGAAAGTGCTGACTTTAAGTTCGCTGGCATCTGCCTCGCCTGCAGCTATCATTGCCACGAAGGGCACAATTTAGTCGAGCTCTATACCAAAAGGTAAACTTTCCAGAACAACCTGATTGGCCAAAAGTGGACATTCTGAACATTATTAGAGTTGTTGATACATCAAGGTAATCTTTGCTGCTGGATACCTCTATGATCATCGTCAGTATCATCAATGCTAGCAACCGCCTAAACCTCTTATTGATACCCTTGACCTTATCATGCCTTAAACACTAATCGATTCAACCGTTTTTTAGATTTTTTCGCTGTGATTGCGGTAACTCAAAGTTCCCCGGGAAAAAGTGTAACTTGACTCCCGTAAGTAGTTTTTATCTTCATAAACCTTTAATCGCTTTTTCAGAATAAAGATGATGTCAACGAAAAGAATAAGTATAACCAGAACTTCAAGGGAGTCTATTGCACTTGTGAACGACCCTATCCAGACCCTGAAGCTGATGACGAATCTCAAGAAGGGATGATTCAATGCATCATTTGCGAAGATTGGTATCATATTTCAGTAAGTTGGACCATTTTTATATCAGACTGATATTTTGGATCTTCCAGCACTTAAATAACCCGAATCCTGCCGACTGTCAGGATGCGAACTATTCCGAAGTAATTTGTGAAAACTGCACTGAAAATTTACCATTCCTCAACTACTATTTGGATAAATCAGTGAACATTCAGTTGGAAAATAAGGAAGACGCTAAAAAGCCTGAAGAAGCATCCAAAGTAAGCATTTAGGAACTCCTAAAGATATTTAAAGAATTTTATAGGATGATGTCAAAGTTGATGGTGAGGCTGAAAAAGACTGTTATCGGAAAACGAATCCGATTTTGAAAAAGTTGAATAAAGGAGCGACCTTTTGGCCGTCGACTTTCCGCTCCATTCTTTGCGCCTGCCCCGATTGTGTGGTAAAATTGATTTCTGCTTAAAAAACGGTTTTTTCAATGGTTTATAGGAGGAATACAAAAAGTGTGAAGTCCCGTGGATTTGCGACGAACAGGACACCGCCCACGCATATCAAGAGAAGGCCAAAAATGTTGAAACTTCCTACGAAAAGGGAATGAAAGCTTTGCAGCAAATGGACCACGTCAGCCAAGTTGAAGCGCTTCATAGTACTAATATAGATTGATGATTTCTTAAAAATAATTTTATTTTATAGGTTATAATGACTTAAAAACGGAATTGCATGCGTACCTTCAAGGTTTCGCTGAGAAAAAAAGGGTCGTCCGAGAAGAGGACATCCACGCATTCTTCGACGAAATGAAATCTCGTAAAAAACCAAGACTCGGAAACCCTCCCTACTTATGCTCCTAATTTCCAACTCGATAAAAAACGGCGCAAAATTTTATTTTTTATTTTATACACATTAATGAGTAAATAAACCACTTTTCGTTTATTTCTGTGGTTTTTATCCAATCATGAAAGGAATGTCGAGATTTCGTTTTCCGAGTCCGTGAAACATAAAGCCGTAAACTCTTGATTCCAAATTATGAAAACTGGTCATTCCTGGCCAGTATAGGCTTCGGAGCATGACCGTCCGATTGTAGTTTATCAGCTGCGCACTCCATGAACCTAAAATTAGTCCACCAAATAGTCAAATTCATGGTCATCAACAGGGGCGGACTGGCCCGGGGGGGGGGGGGTGGACAGAAATCAACATTTAAAAAGCCAAATTTTCGTCAAAAACCTCAAAATCAACATTTTTAAAACTTAATTTTGGTCATAAAACCTCGAAATCAACATTTATAAAGCCTAATTTTCGTCCAAAAACCTCAAAATCAACATTTAAAAAGCCTAATTTTGGTCAAAAAACCTCGAAATCAACATTTATGATGCCAAATTTTGTCCAAAAACCTCAAAATCGACATAAAAAAGCTAAATTTTCGTCAAAAAAAACCCCTCAAAATCAACATTTAAGATGCATAATTTTCGTCCAAAAACCTCAAAATCAACTTTAACTTGACCATTTTTCGTCAAAAGCCTCCAAATCATGGTTGTAAGACCAATTTTTGTCAAAAAAATCTCAAAATCTACGTTTTAAGTGCAATTTCTTTTGTCAAAAACCTCGAAATCAACATTTTAAAACCCAAATTTGGGAACCTCTGTTTTTGCCTAATATTTTTTTTCTAAAAGCCAATTTTCTGTTAAAAACTTTTGCCCTTAACTGAAAACCCACCCACACCCTAAGGTCCCAGTCCGCCCCTGGTCATCAAACTGCCTATTAGCCGAGAGCTTTGGTCGCGAGAGGAAAAAAATTACCCCCAGAGTTATCAAACTGCATGCAACCCTATTCCCCATCTGGGCCTGAATGTCCCTGAATTAACACAAACTGACAATTAATCGGTATGTCGGTGTCAATCGGATCTAAAAAATCGATCGAATAGTTGTAGTCAGCACGTTTCGTCAGATTCGTATCCCATTTTCCAAGCGGACGTCGAAAGTGGCAATAGTTGTTGAGCACGAGTGCCTGATCAAGCTTCAACCCAGAAAATGTCTCATTGGGAACAACATCGCCATTCGGATGCTTATAAAGAGCACCTCTTGGTACAGCAGCACCTTCTGCGGTCGCACTTGTAATCACCGACGCCAACCTATCTTCTTCTTTCAACACATAAATCGGCAATTTAAACCACCTTTTCAGTTTCTACAATAAGAATTAATGACTTTTCTTCATGCTACGGAAAAACCAAACTTTTGAAGCGACTGTATCGCTCCCAGCTTCGTATTCGTCACCCGGGATTGGTTTGTCGTCCATTACATCCACTTGGAGTGACTGATCGCCTTGAAATCTTGAAGTTATTATGAGCGAAAGGTAGTTTTCCATCTCTTTAGGCTTCGGAAGCATCACCCAGTCAATTGCGTTTTTACTAAAATATTAAACAATTAGCATTTTTTTAAGTTTTTATATGTACCTGTAATAAAAGACGATTCCTTTAAGTATGTCCTTGGTGTATCCGAATGCTACGTAGTAGTCGCAGTCTAATCCGAGGACTTTTCCCCAATAATAGACTTTTTTGAAATGGTTGTCGTTTTGGAGCAAAGTGAGCGACGCGTGGAGCAAACTGAACTTTTCCAAGTTCAACGTGTGCCCGCTCATCGCTATCAAATCGACTGTAGAATGAAAATATGCCAAGTCCATGTTTTTGAAATTTTCAAATTATTCGAGATAATTTTAATCAGATGACTTGAACACAGTTTAATTAATTTGGTTAGATGATTGGGAAATTTTGGGGAGGGGGACCAGGGGATCGGGATGATAGTGGATTAGGAGAGTTTGGGGGAATCGGGAGATTTTTTGCTGTTTGGGGGAAGTTAGGGGATTAGGAGATTTTTGCGGTTTGGGGGGATCAAGAGATATTTTTTTTTCGGTTTGGGGGAAGTTAGGGGATTAGGAGTTGATTCTGGGTGGTTGGGGGGTCCAGAAGATTTATTTTTGCGGTTTGGAGGAGATTTGGGGGGAGTCCAGAGGCGGATCCAGGAATTTGTCGGGGGGGGCACTAAAAATAAAAGCTCCCCCCCCCCCCCTAAAAAAAAAGTTTTAAACTTAATCTCTAAAAGGCTCTTGAAACGGTGATTTTGAGGTTTTTGATGAAAGATTGGTACTCAAATAATGTAAATTTTAAGGTTTTTGACGAAAGAGAACCTTAAAACGTTTATTTTCAGATTTTTGACGAAAAACTGTCTCCCAAAACGTTGATTTTGAGGTTTTTCAAACGAAAATTAGCTCTTAAAACGTTGATTTTGAGGATTTTTGACGACAAATAATTGTCTCTTAAAAGTTAATTTTAAAGCTTATGACGAAAAAATGTCTCTTAAAACCTTGAATTTGAGGTTTTTGAGGAAAAATTTGGCTTTGTAAATTTTGATTTTAAGGTTTTTGACGAAAATTTGTCTCTTAAAACCCTGATTTTGAAGTTTTTGATGAAAAAGTCGCTCTTAAAATGTTCATATTGACGAGTTTTTTGACGAATAATTGGTTTTAATTTGTTAAATTTGCCTTTTGTTAATTTTTTGCTTTGTTGATTCTTTTATAAAATTGTCTTCATTAACGTGAATTTTGGTCCACGGGGGGGGTCCATCGCCCCCTGGATCCGCTACGGGGGACAGATTTTTGCGGTTTGGGGGAACCGGGGAATTTGGGGGATAAGGAGATTCTGGGTGATTTTTGGATGGGGGGGGGTCCAGGCGAATTTTGCGGTTTGGCGGAAGTGGAGAGGATCAGGAGATTTGCGCGGTTTGGGGGAAGTTAGGGGGGTATCAGGAGATTTGGGGGCGCCGGGGCGGTAATAGGAGATTATTCGCGGTTCGGTGAAACTTAAGGGATTAGGAGATTCGGGAGTGGATGGGGGCAATTAGAGTATGGTGGGGGGGAACGTTGGGGCCACTTTTCTTGTTAGATAGTCCATGGTTAGGTTGGTATTTTGAGGTAGTTTGTTGGCAACACTTCTTAAACAAGCAACCTTAAAAGAAACCTTACCTACAAGGCAGGGCCTCCTGACTCAAAAGAAAGGAAAAGTTTGGTGTTGCGCAGGACTTGGGCACCCAGCGCGCTAGTAGTTTCGCTGGCAGCTTGTTGTGTGTCGTCGGTGTGGTCATGTGCCAGTCTGTGTGCGTGCTAGTGAAAACGCTGGGCATGACCGCTAGGTTTTCGTTTTTCTGCCGGGCTGTTGGAGATCTGTATCTGTAAGTCTAATCTGTGCTACAAGGTTACTCGATCGGTGTTTACTCCTTATCAATGATTGTCTTCCGTGTTTTCATTATTTGAACATTTCTATGGAAACAGTTCACTTTAACTTCTGAAAATCGTTCAATGAGTAAAAAATCGGAGGATTTTCCGGATAACCTCGAAGGGTTCGGGTACCGTTTCGACGATTCTGGCCACCTTCGAAAGGTCGACGAGTCCGGACAAATTACCGATCAACCTTTCCACTATGAAGTTTCCGACGATCAAGAACTTAACCTTCGCCATTATGAAGCGTTAGGAGATGTAAGTCAAGGGGTTTTTGGGCCAACCAATGGGATCCTTGATAAATGATATGGGATCTCATATGTTGTTGAAAAGGGATGGAATCATACAGCCTAGGCATGCTACAGTGTTTCAAAATGAGCAAGTTAAAAGTAGCCCAATTTGGGATAATTTGCGCAATCTATTAACCCTTTCAAAAGCTGGGCTACAGATAGTTCCCTAGGCTATGAATTACTAGGCTACTTTAGAACTAATCCAATTAGAAATAAATTATGGGCGAGATTAGGAGTAGAGGTGGTGAGAAGGTGTTTGAGGAGGATTGAGAGATTTTTAGGAAAGAGGAGTAATTTGGAGATTTTGGGGTGATTGGTTGACTTTGTGGGAAGTAGTAGATTTTCGGGGGAAATGGTAAATTTTGGGAAAATTAGGTGATTTGGGAGGAAGTGGGAGATTGTGGGGGAAGTAGTAGATTTTGGGGGAATCGGGAGACTGTGTGGGAAACAGTAGATTTTGGGGGAAGTAGGGGAATTGGGAGATTTCATGGCAATTGGGGGACTTTGTGGGAAGTAGTAGATTTCGGGGGTAAGTGGTAGATTTTGAGGGAAGTCGTAGATTTTGGGGGGAATTGGGAGACTTTGTTGGAAACAGTAGATTTTGGGGGATGGAGGAGATTTTGGGGGAAGTAGAAGAATTGGGAGATTTTATGGCAATTGGGGGACTTTGTGGGAAGTAGTAGATTTCGGGGGAAGTGGTAGATTTTGAGGGAATTGGGTGATTTTGGGGGAAGTAGATTTTGGGCGAATGGGAGACTTTGTGGGAAACTGTAGATTGTGGGGGAAGGAGGATATTTTGGGGGAAGTGGTACATTTTGGGGGAATTAGGTGATTTGGGGGAAGTGGGAGATTTTGGGGGAAGTAGTAGATTTTGAGGGGAATGAGGGAATTAGAAGATTTTGGGGTAATTGGGAGACTTTGTGGGAAACTGTAGATTTTGGGGGGAGGAGGAGATTTTGGGGGAAGTAGGGGAATTGGGAGATTTTATGGCAATTGGGGACTTTGTGGGAAGTAGTAGGTTTCGGGGGAAGTGGCAGGTTTTGGGGGGAATTGGGTGATTTTGGGGGAAGTAGTATATTTTGGGGGGAATGGCTGGGGGAATTGGGAGACTTTGTGCTAAACAGTAGGTTGTGGGGGAAGGAGGAGATTTTGGGGGAAGTGGTAGATTTGGGGTATTAGGTTATTTGGGGGGAAGTGGGAGATTTTGGGGGAAGTAGGGGAATTGGGAGATTTTATGGCAATTGGGGGACTTTGTGGGAAGTAGTAGGTTTCGGGGGAAGTGGCAGGTTTTGGGGGAATTGGGTGATTTTGGGGGAAGTAGTATATTTTGGGGGGAATGGCTGGGGGGAATTTGGAGACTTTGTGCTAAACAGTAGGTTGTGGGGGAAGGAGGAGATTTTGGGGGAAGTGGTAGATTTTGGGGGTATTAGGTTATTTGGGGGAAGTAGTAGATTTTGGGGGGGGGAGGAGGAGATTTTGGTGGGAGTAGGGGAATTGGGAGATTTTATGGCAATTGGGGGACTTTGTGGGAAGTAGTAGATTTTGGGGAGGAGAATGGGGAAATTTTAATATTTTTAGGTAAGTAGGGGAATTGGGGAAGTGTTTCATTTTTATAGAAGTAGAAGATTTTGGGGTAATTGGGAGACTTTGTGGGAAGTTGGGAAATTAAGAGAAAACTTTATGGCAAGCGATTTTGGGGGTGGGGGTTGGCATTGTTGATACAAATCTGAAATCTCACACGATCTCAAAAAGGTTTTAATTTCCAATCATGTTTATTTAGGTCATAGTTCAACATGTACACGATTTACTTGAAAAAGAAGGCCTCGAAAGGCTTTCCCTTCCCAAAAACTGCGAATCGACCTTCATTTTCGGCACGAAAAATGCCGAATTGGCCGAAAAGCTCATCATACTTATTCCCAGTTGCACATCCCCCGCTGCAGGAATCTGGTCCAGAAGGTAAATTATTTCATTTCTTCCTGCCTTTATTCATTCCTATTCCAGTTTAGTGATCAACGATTCCCTGGATTCTGGGAGCCAAATTCCATACATTCGTAAAGCGACACAATTAGGATATGGCGTGTACGTCCTGAACATGACTGATAAATATAAGGACCAATCTCAAATGGTATGTTTGATTTTTAGTATTGAATTTTATGACTTCCTTTTTAGGGTAGCCGGACACCTCAGGAGCATGCGAACACTTTTTGGAATAACTACATTTTGGGCTGTCGTGCCCAAAAGATAGCCATTGTGGCTCATGGTTATGGTGGAATCGTCACAATGAGTTTGGTAAAAGAAAATTTTTTGTTTAAATAATTGATTCATTGGTTTTTTAAGGCTTCCCAGTTTGAAGATGACTTCTTAAATCGCGTTTTTGCGATCGCATTGGCTGATTCCCTTCACGGTAGCATACCACGGGCCGTTCCTTCCAATTTGGCTAAACATCTTGTCCAGGTATGGTTCGGAGATTTCATACTTTATATTCATCTGCCCAATAAAGGGTTGAAAAGAATCATTTTGATGGAGTGGGGGTTTCCTATTGTGTGGAGATAGCGTTTTACCTCCTTCACTTGATGATCCCATTAAGAACTCAACATCCCCTTCTATTCTCCCCCTTTCTAATGCACCTTCACATTCGAACACCCCAGCAATCAACCCCTTCAAAAATTTTATTTTGCCAGATCGGACGCAACTGGGCTTCCACAGAACGTTTCGACCCAGAATCCGAGGAATACGGCGAAATCCGATCCGTTTCTTCAAGTATGTATGATCAAGCTGTTGAAATATAATGAGTCCTTTTCAGATACTTCAGAGCACGATATGACACCTTATTTCTCGCTGGGGGCCATTTTTCGCTTTATAGACGAGCGGAATAAGGGCGATGTGAACGTCGATTTGCTTCCAAGCCGCTACTCATGCTGTATCAACTACATCATGTCGAAAGACAACCTTCTTTTTAACGTTTAAAACGTTTTTGAATCCTTCCTAAATGAGGTTACACAAAAAGACTAGTCAAAAATTTTGTTATGTACTTTGGTGGCCTTTGATAGTAATGTTAACATTTTAGTTTGATGGTCTTTGGACGATCTGAGCACCTGATGTTAAGGTCCTTTAGGAGTAAATAGGACACTAGGCGAGTTGGGTTAGGGTACTCCTTGTGGTGGATTTTAGAAATAATGCGACTTTTTATAAGCTTTATTGTACTAAGAATCAAGAAAGACAGCCATCTGGTGGAGCTCATCTATACACTGCAGTAGGGGATTAAGATCTAGTTGCGACCATTGACTGATAGAGCTTGTTATGCTGCCGAGCTCACCAAAGGCCTCTGAACAGATGGTGAGACCTCTTTGAAGTGATCGGCTATATCTGCACCCTGTAGTAATGCCTGCACATGGCCTGGAGAGTCTTTGTAGCTACAAAGATGGGAGAACGTTGTCGTGGATTTCTGATGATGCTGCAGGTTAAGATGGTTTTCTATCTCCTAGTTCTTCAGTGTAGATGAGAGCGCCACGGGTGCTGTCCTTCTGAATCGGAAGATCCATCCTTGTAAAAATTTTGTCACATTCTGCAGTCTTGAAGCCCCGAGGGTTGGTGACGACCTGCTGCGTCCCTCATTGGGTGGCTCAGTTTGACCTTCTAGTGCTCTTGTTGGAACTGTGGCGTTTTCTTCCTTTGAGATTCCAGTGCACAGCCCATCTGGTGGAGCTCTTCTATACACCGCAGTAGAGGATTAAGATCTAGTAACGGTGACCATTGACTGATAGAGCTAGCTATGCTTCAGAGTTCACCAAAGGCCTCTGAACAAATGGTGAGACCTCTTTGAAGTGATCAGCTACATCTGCACCCTGTAGTAATGCCTGCACAGTCTTTGTAGCTACAAAGATGGGAGAACGTAGTCGCGGATTTCTGATGATGCTGCAGGTTAAGATGGTTTTCTATCTCCTAGTTCTTCAGCGGAGATGAGAGCGCCACAGGTGCTGTCCTTCTGAATCGGAAGATCCATCCTTGTAAAAATTTTGTCACATTCTGCAGTCTTGAAGCCCCGAGGGTTGGTGACGACCTTGCTGCGTCCCTCATTGGGTGGCTCAGTTTGGCCTTCTAGTGCTCTTGTTGGAACTGTGGCGTTTTCTTCCTTTGAGATTCCAGTGCACAGCCATCTGGTGGAGCTCTTCTATACACCGCAGTAGAGGATTAAGATCTAGTAACGGTGACCATTGACTGATAGAGCTAGCTATGCTTCAGAGTTCACCAAAGGCCTCTGAATTGATGGTGAGACCTCTTTGAAGTGATCGGTTATATCTGCACCCTGTAGTAATGCCTGCACATGGCCCGGAGAGTCTTTGTAGCTACAAAGATTGGGGAACGTTGTCGCGGATTTCTGATGATGCTGCAGGTTAAGATGGTTTTCTATCTCCTAGTTCTTCAGCGGAGATAAGAGCGCCACGAGTGCTGTCCGTCTGAATCGGAAGATCCATCCTTGTTAAAATTTTATCACATTCCGCAGTCTTGAAGCCCCGAGGGTTGATGACGACCTTGCTGCGTCCCACATTGGGTGGCTCAGTTTGGCCTTCTAGTGCTCTTGTTGGAACCATGGCGTTTTCTTCTTTTGAGATTCAGGTGCACGTATTAGAGAGCTTTTGTTGTAAGACAAATGTCGGTTTTATGATTTTAAAAGCAAATAATTTGCTTTATCCAACAATACAAAATTATTAATTCCTTTAGCGCTTAAGGATGGCCAACTGTTCATACTGTCTCAAAAGATATTGCTTACTTCGTTGAAAAAGGCGATGTTAAGGTCCTTTAGGAGTAAATAGGACACTAGGCGAGTTGGGTTAGGGTGCTCCTTGTGGTGGATTTTAGAAATAATACGAATATGAGTTATAATAAGCTTTATTGTACTGAGAATCAAGAAAGACAGCCATCTGGTGGAGCTCTTCTATACACTGCAGTAGAGGATTAAGATCTAGTTACAGCGACCATTGACTGATAGAGCTTGTTATGCTGCCGAGCTCACCAAAGGCCTCTGAACAGATGGTGAGACCTCTTTGAAGTGATCGGTTATATCTGCAGCCTGTATTAATGCCTGCACTTGGCCCACAGAGTCTTTGTAGCCAGAGAGGAGAAAGTTTGTCGCCGATTTCTGGTGATGCTGCAGGTTAAGATGGTTTTCTGGTGGAGCTCTTCCATACACCGCAGTAGAGGATTAAGATCCTAGTAATGGCGACCATTGACTGATAGAGTTGGCTATGCTTCAGAGTTCACCAAAGGCCTCTGAATTGATGGTGAGACCTCTATGAAGTGATCGGCTATATCTGCATCCTGTAGTACTGCCTGAACCAGAGTCTTTGTAGCCATAAAGAGGGGAGGATTTCTGATGATGCCGCAGATTGAGATGGTTTTCTATCTCCCAGCTCTTCAGCAGAGATGAGAACGCCACAGATGCTGCCCTTTTGAATCAGAAGACCCATCCTTGTTGCAAAAATTGTGTCCAATTCCGCAGCCTTGAAGCCCCGAGGGTTGATGACGACCTTGCTTGGGTGGCTCAGTTTGGCCTTCTAGTGCTCTTGTTGGCACTGTGGCGTTTTCTTCCTTTGAGATTCAGGTGCACATATTAGAAAGTTAGACCATAACAACAAAAGGTGGTTTTATGACTCTTAAAGCAAATAATTTGCTTTATCCAACAATACAAAATTATTAATTCCATTTAGCGCATAAGGATGGCCAACTGTTCACACTTGAACAGCATCGAAAGATGTTGCTTACGTCTTTCTAAAAGATCAGGAACAAATTCGGGCCAAGATAGCATCCCTGTAGAACGTTGCAGATCTTCCTATCTTGCCCAGGCATCTTTCTAAAATGTTAACTACTCCATATATTTTTATGATCTATTTTCTCGGCTGTTTAAAGTCTTTTTGATGTTACATACTCTAAAAATAATAAATTATCAAATTAAAATTACTTTCTTTTATTACCTTAAGACATTTTGTTGACCTGGAATCCTAATGGCGATTAACGATCCTAGTGGATGTTAAATAGCGATAAGTGGAGGTTGATTCATAGTTTTACTATTGGATTTCATTAAATATTCCTATTACGGTCGAAACGTGATCTTTCCAGTGCTTCGTCAACCTTGGCCTCAAAATATACACGTTTGATTACGTTCCTTCCTCTTTTCGGATTAAAATAGGTAGTCGTAAATTCGTTAACATGAGATAAATGACGTCATTTGTTTATACGGGAGGTTGTTTTTCTGCGCGGTTATCTTGACAGGTTTGCCAACTTGAGGTTTCCTTTGTTTTGAAATAAAACTAGTTGCGAATAAGGTACGTTTTCGAACAAAGAGACATGGAATTTTCTCTTTCTAGAGGCGTTATTTAGGCCTCACTGGGCGTGAGAAAACTAAAAAAGGCCATTAATTACGCAAGATTATTCGTTGACGGGGCGAAGTTTAAAAGGTTCCATGTCCCATTGTCTCTGAAACGGGTGAAATCGTCCAAGAAAAAACATCCTTTACAAATAATCTCTTTCGGATATATTTCGGTATGTTATGTACATAGGAAATACATAAAATCTCACATAATATATTTTTTTGAAAAATTCGGTGGTTTTACATATACGGTGAGAATAATTTTACGCCATAAATATAATATTGTCTACTTTTTTCACAAATACATAGACCAAAATGGACATACAATATACAATGAGCAAACAATGTGTTTAAAAATAGTCCAGGAAAACAAAGATGGGGGTCGCAAGAACAGTAGCTGCTCCTCTGACGTCATACCGACTCCTCTAGACCACCATCGTTCTTTCCCAGGAAATTAAAAAAAAATTTCAAAAATATTGAGGACATTAAAAAAACCCATCAGTCTTCAACCTTTAAATTGTCCTGAGAAAAAAGAAATTTTTTTTGTGGGTGTAAAAATATAACAAAAACCTGACCTAACTCTGGTAACTACAAATAATAAAGAAGCTTATAAACTATTTAATATAAATATAATATAAAATTTACATTTTTTAAATTTTTTTTTATTTTTTAAATTTTTTTTGAACACTTTAAAAAGGAAAATTTAACAAATGAGCATTTATATACAGTTTTAGCCGAAATCGTAGTCTGGATGTTTTTTTAAAACATTGAGAGTACAATTTCGGCTAAAAAAAACATCGAAAAAGGCTACATTACACTATCTACAGTTTTTAGATAATATAGTTTATGTACAGACACCAAATACCCGGTTTTTAGGCCCAGTAAACACGCGTAAATGCAGGGTTTAAGTACATCGCGTGAATGGTAACAGAAAATGATAAATTTCTTTTCTTTATAATGGACTAGAGGGCCTAGGAAGCAAGATGCCTCCAAACGCTGTGTCACATGGTGTTCATGGTGTAGGGCCAGTTGAAGTTGTTTCCGGAAAGGAGCATGTCGCGTATGAGGGTTTCTATTGGCGTTTTACCGACGAGTCGGACAAAGAAGAGTTGCTCGATGACCTGAGAGGAGACCGTCCGGAGTGATGGGAGGCGGAGGAGCAGCTTACCGAAACGGGTCGGCTGGTTCGGATATTGCGTCCGGCAGTATTCCTCGAGGGCGCATTGAGACTTCTCCTGCAAAGATTCTATGTGGGCTACATCCGACAAACCGCAAGCATCTGGAACAAAGCAAACAATTCAGTAAAGCACAAAAGATGGAATCTGCAGAAAAATAAGAATAAAATGGCCGTTCAGCAAATTAAAACCAATGGAAGAGAGAAACCAGACGAAGAAGCTTCTCTTAAGGGTCTTCAGAGTCTAGCAGCTGCAGAATTGAAACCAGAAATATCAAAAGATTGGCGCAAACCATCAAAAAGAGCAAAATGAATGAGACAGAAGCTAAACAATGAAGGTTCTACAAATAGGCAATTCAAACCAACAGTAGAGTGCCAAAGAAACCATGCAGCAGAAGGTTCTCTCAAGGTTCTGCAGTCTGCAGAAGAAATTGAAACTAGCAACACCAAAGAGAGCAAAAGGAATGGGGCAGAAGAAACTACTCGAAGGTCGACTCGAGAGGAATCTTGTTGCTGAAGAAACTACAAGTTAAAGGAAGAACAATGAGCAAGGACTATAACAACTTCCTCATTTGGGAATTATTGGAGCTATCTAATTAGTGCATCGTATTATTTTTAATGATTATCTATTAGATTAAAATATGACAAGAATTTATCGTTGATTCCGGAATTGACGTAATTAAATGAAATAATTGCTGTCAGCGGGATAAAGAGAGCAGTAGATGCGACGGAGTGGACACCGGTCGTTCTTGACCCCCAGGTCGGTATAAAAAAGTCGCTCGGGGTCGCCCTAGTGTTTCACTGCTCTTGTGTATTACTCGGCTAAGTCGTGCCCGAGTCTCCCTTGTCATGTCGTTATTAATTTATGTAATCCCTACCCCGGCCTTTTATGCAATACGAGTCGAGAGCGGCAATCGCCTTTAGCGGGCCCGTTAATGGAGCGACAGACCATATATCACGCCCTGCCAATCATTTCGAATAAACATATCCGACGTTTTCGATTTTCGAAAACAAAAATCGATCGTTTATTCAACTCCGAATCGAGTAGAACCTTAAAAGGCCCTCTGAACTCTGAAAGGAAGACGATTGGGAAGAGGTTGAACTTTGACAAGTAGAATCGTTTTCGAGTGTACTTGCCAAGGATCAGTCGACACTTATTGCTCGTTCCCATTCTTCTTTCTTTTCAACCTTCAAAACGAGCAAAAAGAGCATCCTACGACGCAAAACCAATTAGTTTTTCACCCCAAATAACCATTTACATGCTAAAATTTAAAGACTTCTAAGCATCCTACATTTGGGACTCTACAGACCTCTCCACAACCACCAAATACCCTCTCCTCACGTCTCATCCCTCCACTCTCCCTAGCTTAGAATCGAGATAAAAATGTCATTATCAGTTAGCTAAAACTTAAAAAATGTCATTAAGTCGCATAACAAGCTTAAAATTAAGATAAAAATTCCATTAATTTGCAGAAAAAGCTTTGAATCGAGATAAAAATGTCATTAACTCGTAGAAAATGCTTAAAATTAAGATAAAAATGCCATTATCTCGCAGAAAAAGCTTAGAATCGAGATAAAAATGCCATTATCTTGCAGAAAAACCTTAGAATCGAGATAAAAATGTCATTATCAATAAGATAAAGCTTGAAAATGTCACTAATTCGTAGAACAAGCTTAAAACTATGATAAAAATGCCATTAATTCTCAGAAAAAGCTTAGAATCGAGATGAAAATGTCATTATCTAGTAGATAAAGCTTAAAAATGTCATTAACTCGTAGAAAAAGTTAAAAATTACTATAAAAATGCCATTTACACTTTGAAAAAGTAAAAACTATAAAATTACCTAACTACTACCTAAGTTAAAATGTAATTATCACGGTAAAAGTTTGAAAATGAGTTGAAATCACCCTATCTCTCACATCCCTTAAAATTAGGATTCAATGATAGGTTGTCTTATAATTATTCATCGGATTGAGCTTCTGCGCATTTATATGTTAATTTATTGCCTAGATGGGGTTTATCAAATACTGCATGCAGGAAAGCTTATGTGGGAGAAACGTCTCGTATTTTATGTAGAACTTCCATAGAAAGAGTTAGAAAACTTCAATTTTTTGTTTGGGAAGAATTTCGAAATCGCTAACGACAAAGCATAAACTTTCGAGTCGAAAATAGTCGATTTGAATTGTTCTCAGTGGTATCTGGCTGATTGGATGCCACGTCACTGTTTTCCCCGGCGGTAAACGGTCTCGCTCATCTTCGATATGCCTTGTCAGCAACTCATTAACCGACTAATGAACGAACGATGAAATCCTGATGGAATCATCAGTGCCTAAAATAGGAACCTCGAGTAAAAAAGTCTTCGACATTCTCACGACCCTCGTCCCGTTCGCGTAATAGGCGCGAAAATCCCGGCGTCGCGAATCGATAATAGGACAATGGAGGGATTTACATTTTTCCCCTCTTCACGAATCCGAGTTCGACTTCCCTCGGGACTTGTCAACCTGTTCGAAAAGGTGACGTCCCGAAAAAGGCGAACCGACATATCCACCCCCAGAACCTCAAACCGGAATCGATTTCCGTAAAATTTTCTTCTTTTTTTTCCCCCCTCCTCCGGAAATTGAGAAGGCACTGACGATAGGCGTGCTCACCAACCGTAAGAGATACACTCGTCCTAACCAATAGAATAAAACTCACAAAAAATTAATGCCTATTATAGCCCCTCTGAATTTCTTTTTTAAGCCTCGTCAAAAAACCGTTCTTAATAAGTTTTACTACTCTTTTATTAAGAGGAATCGAAATTATTATACCGGCATAATTACCAACTTTTTTTATGGCATAATTCACATTATTGCCCACACAGTTTTTTGTAATTTTTGAAAGCGTTTTTTAAGCAGAAAGAATATTCTAGTTTAACAGTAAAAACCTTTACCCTGGTTTAAATAGGAAATTTCAATTTTATCGGTTTTGATGTGTCTAAGGGGGACATGGTAGGTTGAATTATTGGGGAAATAGTTGGGGTGGTTTGGGAGATAATTTGGATGGTTAGGGTGGTTTGGGGTATAGAATGGGGGTTGGGTCTTATTTGGTGGGATGATCAGGGGAAAAGTTCGAGTGGTTTGGCGTATTTAGTTATTTCTGATTTGGAGGCACCAACCCTTCCAGAGTTCCTTTCTGTTTGTTTTCTTTTCAGTTTGTTTTTGCTCATTTTTTCACAAATTGCCATTTCATGCAGAGCCGAACTTTTGATATTTTGAGTTCTAGGGTAGTTGTTGTGTATTTTATTAATTTTTTTATTTTATTTATCGCTCAAAAGTTAGGGATTAAAAGTAAAAGTTGTAACTCGTACCTCGGATCCTCTTTTCCATTTTCGTTCCCGGGGGATAATTGACTAAACAATTGTATTGCTAATGAGTTGGAAGTGTTCGAGCGGAGTTTTGTTTTGCGGTCGGGAGAAAAAGGGGTAATTCTATCGCGAGGGAGATTTAATGAAGGGGACGCACCGGGGAGAAAGATGAATATTTAAATTCGACGGTCCGAAAAAGATTTTCGACGTAATTTCGGGATAGTTGGGCTGTTCTGAATTATAAGCCGTCTGGTGGAAGCATTGTTGGATTATTTATAGATAATAGGCCCTAAGGGGTCTCCCTTTCCTGTTTACGGTCCGAAGTAGACAATAGTACGGAGGGGCATAAAACACAAGATTATGGTCAGCGTCCAACCTCCCCCTCTGCTCGATAGGAAACCCTTTAGCAATTTTCACACTTCCCTCCCGGCAGAAAAATTCGTTACGGGTTATTACGGGATGGGGACGAGCCAATCGGAAAACAATTCGGACGGCCTTTTTTAGCGTGACGTCGTTTAAATTGGATAAAAATCCGTTTCCCCGGAGGCGGACGCTTTCCGCAAAGGGTTGCCTTCCTCCTTTTATTGGTCATTGACATGAAAGCCTTTGAAACAACCGGAACGATCCGAAAATTTTGTCCGATAGACCATAAGTATCAATAAAAAAGATCAAAAAATCATGCTAAAAAGGGCCCCTAGTGTCCAAAAATGGTAAAAACCAAGCTATAAAAGGCCTTTTTTCTCGTAAAGGAACGAAATATATTTAAAAGGGACCTAGTATCCAAAAAAAGATGTAAAAAATCGATCTAAAAGGACCCCTAGTGACCGAAAAGGATCAGAAATCGAGCTAAAAAGGGTCCCTAGTGTCCAAAAAGGATCGAAAAATTAAGCTAAGTAGGGCCCCTTGTGCCCAAATAGGATTAAAAACGAAGCTAAATAGGGCCCCTAGTGCCCAAAAAGGATCAAAAACCAAGGTAAAAAGGGCCATTTTTGTTGTAAAGGAACGAAATATATTTAAAAGGGCCGCTAGTGTCCAAAAACAATTTATAAATCAAGCTAAAAGGGCCTCTAGTGTCCAAAACGATCAAAAGTCAAGCTAAAAAGGGCCCCTAGTATCCAAAAGAGATCAAAATTCAAGCTAAAAAGGGCCCCTAGTATCCAAAAAAAAGATCAAAAATCAAGCTAAAAAGGGCCCCTAGTATCCAAAAACGAAATTTAAAAAGTCAAGCTAAAAGGGCCCCTAGTGTCCAAAACGGTCAAAAATCAAGCTAAAAAGGGCCCCTGGTGTCCAAGAAAGATAAAAAAAATTCAAGCGAAATGGACCCCTAGTGTCAAAAACTGATTAAAATCAAGCTAAAAAAGGGCCCCAAGTGACCAAAAAGGATTAAAAATCAAGCTATAAGTGGCTCCTAGTGTGACAATGTCCAAAAAAGATCAAAAATCAACCCAAAAAGGGCCCCTAGTATCCAAAAAGGATCAAAAATCAAGCTAAAAAGGGCCCCTAGTGTCCAAAAAAGATCAAAAATCAATCTAAAAAGGGCCCCTAGTATCCAAAAAGATCAAAAATCAATCTAAAAAAAGGCCCCTAGTGTCTAAAACTGATTAAAAATCAAGCTAAAAAGGGCCCCAAGTGACCAAAAAGGATTAAAAATCAAGCTAAAAGGGGCCCCTTGTGTCCAAAAAGGATCAAAAACTACGCCAAATACCTAAAAAGGGTCGTAAAACCCCCTCTATGTAGCTCCTAAAAAAGTAACCAATAGTCTAGTAACTTAAAAGCTGCGTCCCCATGCCACGTGGATTTCTCTTAAAGCCCAACATATCCAATGAGAAAATGCTTAAAACTAATAATTTATATTTTGTAATGAATCGAGCCGATAAAAAACCGGTTTTGTAATTTCCAAAGCGTTAATTTCATGGAATCAAGAAATTGAAATCAACTTTGAGATTTTGATGTATATTTGCTGATTAGGAAGGGTAATAATTAAGAAAAGGCGTGAAAGCCTAAAATTTAAAAAGTTTAAATTTTGAACGTTTCTTGTGGCGCGGGTGTGTGAAATTCCTCGGGGGCGATAATCGCTATTATTTAATTATCAAGGGGAAATTAGGCAGCCTGTTATTTTGGTCGAACGTGTGGTTCCTTGATCGTTACCATTATTTGTGTAATTGTTTTCACGCCTCGTGTTGCGTCAGAAAGCGCCTTTTTTGTGAAATAGCCAAGCCACGAAATATCTATCACCTCCGTGATTTCGAGTGGTTATGACCAGAAGATGGACAACCGTTAGAAGGGCACGTAATGACTGATGACAGACCTCCGAACAACAATCATCCCCATTTCACTTTTTTTCTTGTAACATCATTTCAATCTCCGGACGGAACCGCATTTTTCGATTGTTTTAATGAATCCTCCATTTCTCACACACCGCAATTCGATTGTCGAGAAGAAATAGTTTTCACAACTTTTTGTTTGAACTAGTTCGCCCTCCGACCGCAAAGCGCCTCCGACCGCTTAATATCCGGTCTGGAAAACCATTTTACCGAAAACGAAAAATTGCGGTTTTTTATATTTCTCAAATATTTGATACTATATCGAAAAGATTGCATTCATTCAAACTTTTAAAGGTCAAATTATGCATTTTTTTAAATTGTGCTAACTACAGAGTTGGTCGAATCTTTCATCAAATCATAACCTGCTATAAGATAACCTCTGATAAGTTTTCAGTAGGTCCAAAAAAACTTAAAAATCATACTTTTTTAAAAATTAAAATGTATTTAGAGCACAGAACATTTAAAAAGGTTTTTAAATGTCCTGTGATTTAGAGACACCTAAAGCTATAAAATTCATTATTTTGGCCAAACCACCCTAATTACGCCGAAACCACACCAACTATTGCAAAGCACTCCAACTATTGCCTAATGACCCCACAAATTGTCACCCCAAAATAAGACCAGCTATCCCATCATAACACCCCCTTTATCCCCGAACCACCCCAATTATCCCAGAAACTGCTCAAACTATATCTAAAGCCCTATTCCTCCAAACATCCCAAATAAGACTCAACCATCTCCCAAACATCTAAAATTTCCCCTAAACTATCCCCCAAACCATCTTTGGCTATCCCCCTAACATACAAGGTTCCCTCTTTGGAGCCCAAACTTTTAGAGATTTTCAAAAATTATCGAACTTTTCGCGGTCTCCATTCACAAGAACTCTTTCAGGAGTCTATAATTTGGAGATTTGCAAGATTTCGATCTTCGATTTGACAGATATGCACGAAAATCTGGAGTATCGGAATGACCGAAATAGGTTGAAGAGGAGAATCATGACTTAAGTTTTTTTTCCTCCTTTTCTTTTACTCATCCGAATGGTCCCGCGAGTCCCGAAGCCCGTTATTTCCGTGGTGTATGGCCCGGCTATAATTAATGTGGTTGGATTGGCGTGGAGAAGGTGAAGGAGGGGAGGTGCAGTTGCCTGGCAGCATTCCTCCGCCGTGGGTGGATTAGGGCAAGGACTACCACCGGTTCACACTCTTTAGATTTCCTATATCCCCAATCGAAACCTCTCGACCGGTTTTTTCTCCTTTTTTAATAAACACATTTCCCCCCGACCTATTCGTTAAAAGATACTCGCTTTTTTTTCCTTCCCGTACCCTTCCGTGATTGACATTTAATCCTTGCTTTTGTTTTCTCGGTCGGGGGTGAAATGTCACGGAAAATGCCAAGAAGCATCGATCTGGCCATCTGTTTTTCTGGCCCCTATTAGCCGTATTGTGTCATCACCGGCCATTTAACATGTACCTAAACAGTTTTTACAAGACACCTAATGCAAACACCTGGATCTTTCAGTTTAGAAAACACGGAAAGCATCTGCCCTTTGACGCCTTTGTCCCGTGCTCCTTCACGCCCCCTTTTTTCTTTCTATTCCCGTTGATCTATGCCTTTTTAAAGTGCTTTTGACTTTTTAAAAGTTTCAACCTCGGAATTTTCAAGTTTATGATATCATCACATGTGTAAAACAAGCGTGAAGTCCGACTTCACGATGTCTGAGCTTTTCGTGAGGCGCTATTAGAATAATTCTATTGTGGCTGGCCGTGAATGATTTTGAAAGGAGGTTCAAACAAAGGTTATAATTACAGATCAAAACATTTCACCTAATTATACGACACAGCCTCGCGAAGTAGCTAGTTTCTTCAATAACCTAAAAATCAGTCATCATTGGTAGAAGTGGCCTTGAATTAGGCTTCACTAGTAAAACAGCACAAAATCTACATCTAGCGAAAAACTGTCTTTACTAGTCCAAAAGGCAAGGAAAAAAAGGCTTCTAACCTCCCTTTTCATCCTATAAACCAGAGGTTCCCCAACTTTTTTTGAAGAAAATTTGGCTCTTGAAACCTTGATTTTGAGGTTTTTTCACGAAAAATGTCTCTTAAAACTTTGATTTTGAGGTTTTTTGACGAAAATTTGGCTTTACAATTAATATTGATTTTGAGGTTTTTGACGAAAATTTGGCTCTTAAAACCTTAATTTTGAGATTTTTGACGAAAAAAGACTCTTAAAACTTATGTTTTGGGCCAAAATTGGGCTTAGCAAATGTTGATTTTGAGGTTTTTGAAGAAAATTTGGCTCTTGAAACCTTGATTTTGTGGTTTTTGACGAAAATTGTCTCTTGAAACTTTGATTTTAAGGTTTTTTAATAAAAATAGCCAAAAAATATGTTCAGAAAGAAAAGAAAAACTAAATTTTTGGAGGATATTTAAAAAAAAAATCACCCCCCCCCCCTTGGGAACAGCTTACGCCCCCCTGTTTGGGAACCACTTCTATAAACTAAACAAATTGCCTTCATAGCGATTGTCGAAATGGTTTTCTTGCAGAATGTAGGCGAGAGAAAACGTGGTTTCTGATCAACGGTTTCGATCTCGACGCCTTCTTAATAGGAGCGTCCCTCGTGTCTTTGCGTACGTAAATCTCGTGTTTTCCCCTTTATGTCCTCTGACCCCGTTTACCGCTTCGGAATTATCTCGAAAAAAGGGGGATGGCAAAGAGGGTGGCTTTCGTAGAAAGGTCGTGTTTGGGCGTACGCCAATTCGGGTCATCCTACCAATTAATCCGAGGTTAGAGTGCGTCAGTTACCCTCTTTTTTTTATGCTTCGCACTGTTTCCTTTTGTGTTCAAGTACTTTACCACAGCCAACTTTTCAGGTTTATCAATTAAAAAACCCTGAAAAAGACAGGTTATATTTTCTCCCCCTTTTAAACGCCACTGCCAACTTAATCGGTAAAAAATCGATTAATAAAATGCTGACTGTAATTTGAACAATGGTCAATTTCAAGACGTTGTCTGGGTTCGAAGGCGGTGGAAACGAGGGTCTCGGAAAACACGATTTGGGCTGGAACACATAAGACGAAAGCCGGCATAAATCTTGTTGATAAACATAGGGAAAGGGGGATCTTGATACTAGAGATCAGGGACTCCCCCCTTCTACCTCCCAAGGCGGGAAAGGGTCTAATTTGATTATCTTCCTCTTTAATTCATTCTCAAAACCTCACTAGAAACGGCTAATTACTGAATGTAACAAGGAAACCCCGCTCATTTACATTTTTGTTAAGATTAAGGTCCCTACTGAGCAAACAAGATTATTACTCCACCCTCAAAATAGGGTGAACTTTTTTTTCTCCTTCAAAAGGGCCCTAATTTTTGCGTTTTAAAACCACAAAAAAATCTAATTTTTTCCGAACACTTTATTTATTATGAGGTTGTTTATTTTTCATTATGGAAGGGTGGGGAAAACGTTTTCAATGTAGGAGAAATTATTTTTTGAAAGTGGGAGTTGAAATTTGCATGTACACGGAAGTGCCATCATCAACCTGATGTCGGAAGCTGTTTAGAAAATAAGGGGTTTTTCTTTGAAAATGAGCCTTTTGTGCTCCCTGTAGGAAGAAAAAAAATTAGGGTGGGGGAAAATTCGTAATATCCGTTCCGAGGGTAATGTGTCACTGGATCGGGGTGAATCTTATCGTTTAAGATTTACGAGATTGTTTTTTGTGGATTTTGTGCTTTTTTACGACTAGTGAATAAACTTCTAAGCCTAATTCAAGGCCTTTTCGACTAGAGAAGACCCTTTTCAGCTAGATTTCGTGCCTTTTCGACTAGTGATGACCCTTTTCTGCTAGATTCTGTGCCATCTAAGAGTAGTGAAGACCTAATTCAACCTAATTCAGTACCTTTTCGACCAGTGATGACCCTTTTCAGCTAGATTTCGTGCCTTTTCGACTAGCGATGACCATTTTCTGCTAGATTTCGTGCCTTTTCGACAAGTGATGACCCTTTTCTGCTAGATTCTGTGCCATCTACGACTAGTGAAGACCCTTTTCAACCTAATTCAGTCTATTTTCGATAAGTGATTTAGCTAGATTTCGTGCCTTTTCGACTAGTGATGACCCTTTTCTGCTAGATTTCGTGCCTTATTGACAAGGGATGACCCATTTTAGCTAGGTTCTGCGCCTTCTAAGTGTAGTGAAGATCCTTTTCAACCAGATTCAGTGCCTTTTCGACTAGTGATGACCCTTTTTAGCTAGATTCTGTGCCTTTTCGCCTAGTGAAGACCCTTTTCAACCTAATTCAGTCCATTTTCGATAAGACATTTAGCTAGATTTCGTGCCTTTTCGACAAGTGATGACCCTTTTCTGCTAGATTTCGTGCCTTTTTGACAAGGGATGACCCATTTTAGCTAGATTCTGCGCCTTCTAAGTGTAGTGAAGATCCTTTTCAACCTGATTCAGTGCCTTTTCGACTAGTGATGACCCTTTTCAGCCTTTTTCTGTGCCTTTTCGACTAGTGAAGACCCTTTTCATCTAGGATTTCTGCCTTTTCGACTATAGATGACCCTTTTCTGCTAGATTTTGTGCCTTTTCGACTAGATATGACCCTTTTCAGCAAGATTTCGTGCCTTTTCGACTAGAGATGACCCTTTTATGCTAGATTCTGTGCCTTCTACGACAAGTGATGACCCTTTTCAGCTAGATTTCGAGCCTTGTACGACTAATTAGGACCCTTCTCAGTCGCATTCTTTGATTTTTCGACTAGCGAAGACCAATTTAAGGTTTTTTTGGGGAATATTCTATGGTTTTGGTTTGTTAGGAGGAGTAGATATTTTAATTTGGAGCCTTTCATACAAAATTCATCCACCCAAAGCAATAAAACAAAAATTTAAATAGTTATCAATACAGCCAGATTAGTGTTAAAGTTTTTTATAGACAAGGAAGACATAAGGAAGTTAAAAAAAAAGTTTTGGAATATAATAAGGACATAAAAACTCAAAGAAGTCCTCTAGAATAATAACCTGACAATAAATGTCCCCGACAATATTTTTGATGGGTTCATCCCCTAAAAATCAGTGTGCGGGAGGGTTGTCCTTTATAATATGTTTAAGGGGAGATTTTTCACCCCCCTGTTTGATATTCAGTCAAGGGAGGGATGTTTATTGAAACAATATATAACATGTGCGCGGTCAACCTTGTTTACCCAAAAAATTTCACCCAAGAAAAAAAAATTCAATTAAAAACCTTCGACTTTCTTAGAAATTTATAAACGGAGGGAATATTCTTTAAAGGCCTTTGCGTTATTTATGCGCTAGCGGATCGTCCCGTGGCAGAGATGGAGAGGGAGAAAGCGTACATGTGTAAATGGGCAAGGTAGACAATGTCATGATCTATTGGACACCGGTGATGAGACACGCTCCCCCTCCTATTTTTTTCTCGCTTATTTCCCCTTGAACGATTCGCCAAATTATACATTGTTAATCCTTTCTCTTTTAAAACCGTCTGTTCAACAACCGATTACGATAAATTATCCCTTTAACTGCTTTCTATTCCCCGACAATTATGACCTTCGAAGAAAAGAAACGTTTTATTGATATATTAATGACGTCAGGAGTGTAAATTCTTCTAAAAGCGCTCCATAACCTATAAGAAACAAAATGTCTGTTTAGATCCAATTGATATCAGTATCAACAGGTTATGAATTCTGAGCACCTAGTGTTCCCAAGTTTGTAAAATTGAAACGTTTATTGTAGCGAGAAATCGTTTCCAGGAAGCGAAGAAAACCGATTTTTTACTTTCTTCCGTGGACGTTTGAGCAACGCAATTTTATTTTTTTACGAACACACCTTTTAATTAAAACGCTTTATACTTTCTCGTGCTATACCGATCGTTCATGAGGCGAGCCTTAAAAAAATATTCTACCGGTTTGGCTTTCGCAACGTTTTTTTGCTACGTAGATGAAAGATAATAAGATTGTTCAACCTTGGAGTATCGAGGGCGTTGTCAAGTAGAAAGGGATTTTTTTTTGATAATTTTAAGGGTTAATGGGTAGCACGTTCGTGGGACAATGTGTCGCTTTGAATTAGTTTTGGGGTTCGCGTGAAAAGGGAAGGGGTTATCTTAAGGGTTAGCTCTTATCAGTCGGCCTCTCACTTGGATGCATATAATAACAACTCCTCGAAAAGGCACTCCGCTAGAAACAGTCGCAAAAATAATAACACCGCTGTCACCCCACGAGATAAGCTTTAGTAGGAGGGTTTCTATACAGGGGATGTTAACCCTTTCGAGCACACCCCAGTTTGACCCTATCTTCATTGTCTTTTCGCTTGATGACTCTTTTGACTTTTGACTTTCTACAGTATATAACGTGGGAGGAAACGTGAATTTAAATAGATTCCCTTTTGACCGATATTTTGCCTAGTTCTTGCCGGCGCTGGTTTTCTATCCGAGGATGACCCGGGAGGACCTGGGTACAAAAGTTGCAGCGACCTTTCACCCACACAGGCCGCCGCATCTTCCCCTTCCCTAGAAAAGGCACGCACGCCGACACGGATGCACTCAGTCCCGGGCGTCCATTCCGAAAATCCACCTGCCGCCCCACATTTCCAAGCCCACACCCCCTTTGAAAAAACCAATCTTCTAAAAACACTTTTATCTTATCATTAAAAATGAGTCCCACTGCTCATCTAAAACACACTTGGGTGCCCGATAAAACTGATCTCCATATTGATTACGTAAACATCATGTGTTGCCAACATAGCCATTTCAAATAGGAAAGTTAAGATCCGGTACTTTTTCTCTAGTTTTATTGAAGATATATAAACCGATGAGACTCGAAAATAAAAGGTGAAAGTTATTAAGTACTCCGGTGACTTATCAGAAATGGCGAGCGAACAAGGTACTAATGGAAATTCCTATCTTCAGCCAATTTTTAAATGCAATAAAACAGCTCGAACATATTAACACCCAAGAGTTTGAGAAAGTGTGAAAAAGAAGGTTTAGGCATATATTTATGATATATGGAGTCACGTCCCGAATTTGGCCTATGGTGGGGTTATAATGAGCTGTTAGAAACTAGCGGTAGAGGAGCACCTATAAATGTTTAGAGGCGTTATAAATATGTATGGTGTGGGTGAGGAGGGATAAGTTAAATACGGATAA
>JAGWEN010000777.1:0-57015 GCA_018703685.1 Orius laevigatus
ATATTAACTATTGTTGTTTCCTACTTATAATCTTCTCATCCTTCAAAAGAAAGAAATAGACTTAATTCGCTACTTATTTAACAGAATCTCGAGTTATAAACGAGGAAAACTTAATTTTGTTCCGCACCCAATAAAATTTCTCAAACAATTGTCAAACTTTTGCGACGGTGGCACCCTTTCGCTTTTTCAAATGCATTTTGTGAAAAAGCGCATTCTTATTGATTTATAAAACTCTAGACTAATGCGAGAGCACTTTTTCCGGAAAAAAAGAATTCCGGAAAATCAGGAAACAAATTTTCCGGGAAAAAATTTTTTTTTAAAGCAGGTAAACATTTTGTAGGTTACAACGAGCTGATTCCAAATCTGTTAATCATTTAAAAATCGGTTAAAAACCGTCGTCGTAATCACTGTCACCGCACCGTCCAAATCTTGTGACAGCGATTACGACGACGTTTTTCACCCGATTTTTAAATTATTTACAGATTTGGAATCAGCTCGTCGTACCCTACAAAACGTATATCTGACTTTTCTTAAAAAGGTTTTTCCGGAAAATTCGTTTCCCGAGTTTCCGGAAGAAAATTTTTTCGGAAAAAGTGCTCTCGTATCAGTCTAGAGTTTTCCAAATCAATGAGAATGCGCTTTTCAGAAAAAAAATTGGACCATTTTTAGTGCCCAAAAAGAGGAAAAAACTTTTGGTTCCGAATGTGCTGCGATCTATTGACTCAGAAACAAATGGTGGTATCCTCCTTAAAAAGCAATTTTCTCTTTCTTTTTCTAAGAAAGAAAAGCGCGATGTAGGTAGAGACAAAATTTAATCTGACATAGAAAGCGTAAAACACAGGATTCGGGGTGTGAGTGGAGTAAAAAAAAAGCTCGAATTTCTTTTGTGTTAGATGAAAGAGAATCATTTTTATAAATCATCACAAAAATGTCTCTATCTGAAAGGGGGAATATTTTAACGGAAAAACCTCGTTTCACATATGGGGGACAAAATGACAAAATTATTGTCCACCTGGCCGTCAGACATCCGCTATTTTAACAAGCCGAGGCGGGTTACCCTCAAACCAATGAGTTTTGAAAAGGGAGAAGGAAACGTCTTTCCTTGTCAAAATCTGGCTAAAAAGTGTCTTTTCTAGTCGAAATAGGTTCAAAGTCTTATAATCTCTTTGGACTCCCAAATGCGTGAAAAGGCGCGTATCGCGTAGAAATCTTTGAAAATGCGTTAAATCACGCACAATGCGTACTATCAGTCACCCTACTCTCCCCCATTACTTTCATCATATTTCCCATCACAATCACCCAAAGGTGTGCAGGTGGAAGAGTGCAACCTTGCGAGGGCCCAAGCCTTCTCAGCGCTTGCACTCACTTGAAACCTTCGTTTTCTTCTGGAAATAAGCACCCCCTTTACTGTTTTATTAATTATAAGCATTAAAATTATTTGGGGTTTAAAACGAAAACTAGCTTATATAGGGATTATCCCTTTATGGGTTCAATTACCTCTAAACTTATGCAAAAGGGGAGACAAGCGATCTTCCCGGAGTTTACGAATCCTAATCTTCTCAAGAGTCGTCAATTTATAGATTTTTGAAACAAATTTTACTTCTCGATTCTCCAAAGTGCTCGTTGAGTTTCAATAAAATGCCCGCGATTAGTTTACCCTTTGATTCTTCCCAAAAGAAAATAATAAGGCACCACCCCTTATAACTTGATTTAGTACCTTCTTTAAGAAATTATTAAATTTTCTCTTTTAGCTTTTTACTTCTTATTTTATCCTTTGTTAGAACCCTTGATTCATTTCGCCCATTCAGAAAATTAAATTTTTCTTTTTTAATTTTTATTTTCTTTTTTAATATTTTCTTAACAAAGGGGAGGAATATTAAAATGTGAAAACATTCTAAAGAGTGAGTTATAAATCTTCTTTTTTAGGCATTCGTAATATAGACCTCGGGTAGGAAGATATTAATACATGGGTCGTTTGTCAGTCAGCTCTCATGTAAAATAACGCTTTATTATAAATTGTTCTCCTCATGTTTTGTGGCCTCGTTTGTTTTTCACGTGGAAGCGATAACGCTTTCTCATTTAGATAATGCCTTTTAAGGGTTCGGGGGAGCCTCAGGAGGCTTCTTTACCCCTACACGAGTTTCAAACGGTTTAATACCTCAGGATCGCTAAATAATGATTATATGGGGTTTGCTCCTCAGATGTCCCTGGACGGTTTTAATAATCCGACAATAAAACTGGCAAAGGGGTTTACTTGGAAAATCGGTTTAATCCGAATACCGGGGGATTTGGAGGGGAGGTTGAGGAGGGTTGGAGAAGTGATGGGTGAGTGGTGGAAGGATATGGGACGGTGGAGGAGGGCGTGAATGTGATGAGAGAGTGGGGGCAGTGTTGGGATGGTGGGAAGAGAGATGGGAGATAGTCGAAGAGAGGAGGGTGATTAGAGAGTGGGGAGGTGATGGGATTGTGACGTATCCGTATGTAATGCATCACCTCCCCAGCCTCCTATCTCCTCAACTAGCCTCCCATCATTACCTCCACGCTCCCATTACTGCCCCACCCTCTTTATTCCTCCAATCACCTCCCCCATCCCCTATCTCTCCTTAACTAGCTTCCCATCATTACCCCCACGCTCCCATTACTGCCCCTACCCTCTTTATTGCTTTCATCACTTCCCCCAGCCTCTATCTCCTCAACTAGTCTCCCATCATTACCTTCACGCTCCCATTACTGCCCCACCCTCTTTATTCCTCCAATCACCTTCCCCAGCCCCTATCTCTCCTTAACTGGCCTACCATCATTACCCTCACGCTCCCATTACTGCCCCTACCCTCTTTATTGCTCCCATCACTTCCCCAGCCCCTATCTCCTCAACTAGCCTCCCATCATTACCTTCATGCTCCCATTACTGCCCCACCCCCTTTATTACCTCCCCTCACTCTCCCATCACCTCCCCCAGCCTCCTATCTCCTCAACTAGCCTCCCCTCATTACCCCCACGCTCCCATTACTGCCCCCACCCTCTTCATTACCTCCCCTCACTGTACTATCACCTCCCATAACTCTCCTATCACCTTCCCCAGCCTCCCATCATTCACCCCCTTCCTGAGCTTTTCATGAAACTCTCTTTTTCTCCTACATTTTTATCGATTATAATGGAAATGGCAGGGATAGTGGTTCTCAATTTACAACGAGACAACTCGTTTATAAACTAATTGCTCAATTCAACTAAAAGGAGTGTTTTTCAAACAAATTATGGAAAAACAAATATTTAAATGTTACAAAAATAAATTTTAAGCTCTTATAAAAACAGCATTTTTGTGGATATCCCCACAAATAATTCAGCTTTTAACTTTAATAAAGTGAAAGGGATAAAAAGGAGGTGGAGTTTATAAAAAAAATCAAGGGGGAGAGTGATAGCGCTTATCGAATTGAACGTGACCCTTTTACAATGGGATTGTAATCTTGTTTTCCTCCCTGAAACAGAAAATAGCCGGAGTTCGGGATTTAGTACTGTCTCAAATAATATTTATTTAACTCGACCCCTAACTAGGAAAAAAAAAAACATCTGAAAGCGTAGCCTGACTTCGTAATACGTTTTTAAGCTTTAAAGATGACATTTTAAATCAGGTATACCTTTTTAGGATAATTGAATTTGGGATCGATAAAAGGAGGTTGGGGAAATACGGGATGATTAAAGTCCTCTTCGTATATGGTTTCCTTTCTACCGAGAAAATTTTTCCCTTTTTTTGGACGGCCAAGTTTCTTGTATTTCCGCAAAACTTGTTCATTTTTTATGAAAGAGGAAAATTGAGACTCCAGTTTTTCTCTGTATTAGTAAAAGCAATTTGGGTTTTCCTTTTCCTTATTAATGATAAATAAGGGATGACAAATAACAACCCATAATAGTCCAGTCAATATATAAAAAATATCTTACTTTTTTCAGAGGTCAAAATTGAAAACCCATTTTTTTTTTTGTCGCCTCGTAGCTCAGATGCGTTTGGCCCTACAAAATATCTTACTAAATAAAATCTGTAGTAAATTTAATAGGCTTTAATTTTGTATTTATATGTTTTTCCCCTACGACGGACGGTTTTCGAGATATTGGTAAAAAACCATGAAAATTCGCCTTTTTCATTGTTTTTCACAAATATCTCGAAAACCGTTCGTTTTAGGCGAAAAACTAATAAGTACAAAATTAAAGCTTATTAACTTTATTACAGATTTTATTTAGTAAGATTTTTTGTAGGACCAAACGTATCTGAGATACGAGGCGACAAAACAAACTTTCAATTTTGACCTCTGAAAGAAAGACTTTTTTTTGGTTTATCAGAGGACCAACCCCTACACATTTTAGACTGCAGAAAAACAAAATACCATTTCAACATTGACTGGGCAATAAATCTTCGTGATTGCAAAAAAAAGTCAGCGTTAACATTTTTAGAAAAGCAATAAAAATTTCCTGGAATGGACCCCTTAGATATGAAGATAAAGAAACTCGGGTAATAAATTAATGAACTGTCATAGGATTTGATGGCATGAAATGAGTTGAAATCAATTAAGCTGATAAGATAAAACAATGCGTTTGATGCAGAAAAAAAAACAAGTTGAATTTTGTAAATTTCGTTTTTCACGTTTTTTGTCGAAGGGATGAAAAAAAGGAGGAAATGAGGGTTGAAAGGTGAGTGAAAGAATGCATGAGGAAGGGTCTGATAGTTTGTCTTTACACGGTTCTCCCTCTCTCTGACGTTTCCTGTTCTACAAACGACTTCCGTTCTTCACCAAAAGTCTATTTCAAATCTTTTCTCGTTTCACGGGAGTGGGACTAATGGTGTTTCGTAGTCCGAGTAAACAAGAGAACTTTCCAAACAGACATACCGACAAAAAGAGGGCGATTTGAAAAGTTATCATCGCGTTAGGGCTCTCCCTTTGTTTCTGGCAAGATTCAATTGTTAAAAATAACAGAAAAGGAAAGGATTTCGCCGTCAGCCCTACGCCCCACATATATTGACCTAGAGAATAACAAGCAACCCTCCCATAAAATACTAACAAACCCAAGGACGATTTATTTCTTTTCCTCCCAACTGCTTAATTTAACATAAAAAATTTCGATTGTTAAAAGTTTTTTCTTTATTTAAAGAAGGGTTATTAGGTTGAAAAGCTAAAGAAATCAGAAACGTCGTGGGGCACTTTGCTCGTCAAGGGAATTGAATGAGGGTGAAACAAGGTTTACATTCGAGAGGGAGGGAAAGTTAACGCAATCCGTGACATCATTATGGCTGACAGTGTCCTATTTGATTAAAAGTTTCCGACTGGCGCGAACCGTCTAACTTGTAGGTTAGTACAAGCCTCTTTTTATAAAAATCAAGTAGATCACTAACAAGCTGTAGCCAAAAAAGCGACTTCGGAAGCAACAAATGGCCTCTTTTTGACCATTTTTGCCACGATCAATGGAAAAGCTCGTAAATTCTTGCTTGCCCAAAAGATGCAAAGGACTTATCCAATACACACAGGATTTTTGTTTATTTTTCCACTTACGGTCTGAAACGTATTATCACATAATCTTTTAGTTTACAACCCTTTTAACGGGAGCGGGATCCCCTTTACGCAATCCTACGTGTTGCATACAAATTGAAAATACTTGACCTCCCTTTTCGACCTTCACGATCTCCCGACCCCTTAATCCCAAAGTGCAATAAACATCTTCAACCCTTCTCTGTTTTATTTTAGGAGATCTAACGCTAAAATTACACCTGAAAATTTAATTAAGCGGATTTCGAATTGCATGCTTTGATGTAGAAATAGTTCGAATCCCTAAAGCGAGGCTAATGTTTTTCTTTGATCTAGCTGCAACTTTTTTCTTTAAAAAATGAGATTGAATTTTATCCATTTTGATATATTCAAAGAAATCATGCAAAAAGTCAGATGCGAAAAACGGCTTCTATGCGAAAACTATCAATCTCAGGGACCTCATTGAACAAATATTTCAAAAGATTTTATAAAAACAAAATGAAAGGTTATTGAATTTGCTACAAATTTGACTTAGTAAGATTTTTTGTAGGACCAATCGTTTCTTTGCTACGAGGCGACAAGGCCTTTTGGAGCAAGATTTCTTTTTCTTTTTTTAGCGTATTTTAAATACCCCACTCCTTTCATTGCTTCTCGATAGTTGATTTAAATGGAAATTGAATTCTATACAACGTTTACTTAGTAAGCTTTTTTGATTAGATAACGTCTTCTCTTCTTTTTTCTGACTTTTTTCATAGGAAAAACTCGAAAATCCCGCTTTTTTGTCACCTCATAGCTCAGAAACGTTTGGTCCTACAAAAAATTTTAGTAAATCAAATTTGTCTCAAATTTTATAGGCTTTAAGTTTGTACTAATAATCTTTTCGCCTACGACCTACGGTTTTCGAGATATTGGCGAAAAACGAAAGAAATCACCTTATAACCTCTCCTGAGGCCAAACGGCGGTTTCGGTTAATATAGGGGACCAACACATTCCCCTAGAGAAAAAATACCTTATTTTTTTCCACCCCCAGGCTTAAAGTGAATGCGCAATAAAATGGAAAATGTACTTCATTTAAGCCTCTGATACAATATCTCCTTTGAGCAAGTTAAAATTTAAACACAAAATTAGAGTTTATCTCAATAGCTTTATCTCCTACCGAATTCCCATTATAGCTCAAAGGATATTTCCCAGTAGAAGGGTAAACCAATTAACCGACCAAATTACCTTCTAACGGAACTCACGTATCAAACTTAAAGAGGAAAACATGTCTAAATTAAGACGGTTATATGAGATCAAATTCGGCCTAAAGTATGAGAAACACTGGGAAAGATGGCGTCCTTTAGAATATAACAGCTCGTTTAATTAATAATGAATTTTGATACTTTGGACGAAAGTATGATTAAGAGCAACACAGCTCAAGGTATTTGTCAACATTTACATAGTTGGGCAAAGCTCCTCAAGAACAAGTTGAAACTCAAGCAACTAGGAAACTTAGGGGGAAGTTTATTAAGTTTAAGATTTGCAACGGTTATCAGATATTGTGCTGCCTAAAAAATTCTAGTTAGAATGGCTCAAGTTTTACATAAAAACAGTGGCGGATCCAGGAATTTGTCCGGAGGGGGCGAACCACTAAAAATCAGAGCCCCCCCTTTAAACTTTATCTTTAAAAGGCTCTTAAAACGTTGATTTTGAAGTTTTTGACGAAAAATTGTCTCTTATAACGTTGATTTTGAGGTTTTGACGAAAATTACCTCTTAAAACGTTGATTTTGAAGTTTTAGGAAGATTTCTTTCAGAAAATCTACCTATTCCAATTTGATTAAAGATTGGTTCTCAAATAATGTAAATTAAGTTTTTGAAAAAAAGAGCCTTAAAACGTTGATTTTGAGTGTTTTAAACGAAAATTGTCTTTTAAAACGTTCATTTTGAGGTTTATGACGAAAAATTGTCTCTTAAAACCTTGATTTTGAGAGTTTTTTAACGAAAATTATCTCTTAAAATGTTGATTTTGAGGTTTTTGACGAAAATTTGGCTTTATAAAACGTTGATTTCGAAGTTTTTGTTGCAAGATTGGTTCTCAAATAATGAAAATTAAGTTTTTGACAAAAAGAGCCTTAAAACGTTGATTTTGAGGTTTTGACGAAAATTATCTTTTAAAACGTTGATTTTGAGGGTTTTTCGAGGTAAAAGTATTGGTCCTGGAGCTTGCCCAGAGACACGAACTTTCTCAAAGGTCTACAGATTTCGGGGGATCCATAAATTTCGGGGGAAATGAATCCTTTTTTTCTAACATAACTTGAATTTGGTGATAATTTTCTAAAAATGGGACTAATTTCACTCAACCACATTATAATTACCTAATTAGTTAATTAATTTTTGGAAAAAAATAATTTTGCAATCATAACTTTTATGAAAATGGGACTAATTTCACTCAAACACATATAATTACCTAATTAGTTAATTACTTAATTAGTTAATTATTTTTTGGAGAAAATTTTTTTCAGTCATAACTTGAATTTGGTGATAATTTTATGAAAATGGGACTAATTTCACTCAAACACATTATAATTACCTAATTAGTTAATTAATCAATTAATTAAATAATTTTTGAGATTTTTGAGATTTTTTTTTTCAATCATAACTTGAATTTGGTGATAATTTTATGAAAATGGGACTAATTTCACTCAAACTCAATGTAATTACCTAATTAGTTAATTAATTAATTAATTAATTTTTGAAAAAAGTTTTTTTTGCAATCATAACTTGAATTTGGTGATAATTTTATGAAAATGGAAAAATTAAGTTAATTAGTCATAATTACCTAATTACATAATTAATTACCTAATTAGTTAATGAAATTTAATCGGGATCACGTTAAGATTATTTGGTTAAAATTCGGTGAAGATCGGACCGGTAGGAAGCCCGTAGCACATTTTTGCAAACTTTAGACAGACATATCTCCGCCATTTTGTCGAATTTCAAAAATCCCTCTCGTCACTTTCAAGATAACCACGAAAGGAAGATTGTGTGAAAATTCCGTGAAAATCGGATGAAAATTGTGGCCGTGAAGTGTTCCGAGAAAAAAAGGCGACGGACGGCCGGCACCACAGACAAAGTCATGTCCGATAAAGATCAAAAGTCAGTTTGACCCTAGGGGGTCTGGAAGACCCTTCCCCAAAAACCCGAATCCGACGGTATTACAATAACTTCTCTTTGAGAAAGTTAATTTGGCATTATAAATTTTGATTTTGAGTTTTCTGACGAAAATTTGGCTCTTAAAAAAGGTTTTTAATGAAAAATTGGCTCTTAGAATGTTCATTTTGACGAGTTTTTAGCGAATAATTGGCTTTAATTTGTTTATTTTTTTTAAATTTTATCAACAAAAATATGTGTTTTTGACTGCTAAAATTTTTTCGGATTTTTTTTTTGTTTTATAAAATTGTCTACATAGGGAAATTTTGGGGATTTTTTGTTCTTTTATCTTTCTTTTCCTCCCCCCCCCCCTGGCCCGCCACTGCCAGGAAACGTCATTAACATGGGAAAAGTATCTTAGCTCGAACTTTCTAAATTCAGGGCTCTAAATTCAGATAAAAAATTTTTCCTTTACCCTCCTCGACCTTCCCCCACAACCCCAAACTCCAACAGACAAATTGTCTTTCCCAATGTTCCCAGAGGATTTTTTTCCACTAGAAAAATTAGAAACGATTTGAAATTTCGTTTTATCTTTGATTTCGTCTCTTTGGAGACTAGTCATTCACTGACCGGACTTTAATTGCTTTTAACCCCCTTCCCCCTTCGGCCTTGGCCCAACGTGGTGAGGTTATTAACGAAATCATGCGCGAAGTTAAACGGGGCCGAAGTTAGATTAAACCCGCTAAGCTCCTGAGGTTTGTCGGTATGCCGAGTATATGTTTGTCTTATTATATTATTGAATAAACCGTTTTAAATACTAAATTTTCCACATTAGTCCCTCACACTCCTTGTTCAAAGAAATGTCTGGACCGAAACTTTCCAAAGGCCGTAGTCGGGTAAGCACCTATAGGGTGACCACATGGTCAAATGCGTGATTTTACGCATTTTCGAAGAATTTTACACAAACGCCTGCTTACAGGCCGTTTACGCTAATTTGAAATATGACAAAAGACCCTTTTCAGTCTTATTTTTAAGCTTTTTGATAATAAAAGACCTTTTTCAGATAAATTTTTACCATTTTTTGACAAAACCATCTTCACTCTGATTTTGAATCTTTTCTGATAAGAAAAGACCCTTTTCAGCTATATTTGACCCTTTATGACAAAAAAAGAAATTTTTCACCTAATTTTGAACCTTTTTTGAAAAGAAAAGACCCTTTTCAGTCTAATTTTGACAGTTTTTGATAAGAAGAGACCCTTTTCAGTCTAATTTTGACCGTTTTGAAAAGAAAAGACCCTTTTCAGTCTAATTTTGACCGTTTTTGATAATAAAAGACCCTTTTCAGCTAGATTTTGACCCTTTATGACCAGAAAAGACCCTTTTCACCTAATTTTGAACGTTTTTTGATAAGACATGACCCTTCTCTGTCTAATTTTGACCCTTTTTGATAAGAAAAGACAATTTTCAGCTAGATTTTGACCCTTTTTGAAAAGAAAAGACCCTTTTCAGTCTAATTTTGACAGTTTTTGATAAGAAGAGACCCTTTTCAGTCTAATTTTGACCGTTTTGATAAGAAAAGACCCTTTTCAGTCTAATTTTGACCGTTTTTGATAATAAAAGACCCTTTTCAGCTAGATTTTGACCCTTTATGACCAGAAAAGACCCTTTTCACCTAATTTTGAACGTTTTTTGATAAGACATGACCCTTCTCTGTCTAATTTTGACCCTTTTTGATAAGAAAAGACAATTTTCAGCTAGATTTTGACCCTTTTTGACAAGAAAAGACCCTTTTCACCTAATTTTGAACCTTTTATTATAAGAAAAGACCCTTTTCAGCTAGATTTTGACCCATGACAAGTAAAGACCCTTTTCACCTAATTTTGAACCTTTTTTGATAATCCAAGACCCTTTTCTGTCTAATTTTGACCCTTTTTGATAAGAAAAGACCCTTTTTCAGCTAGATTTTGACCCTTTATGACAAGAAAAGACCCTGTTCACCTAATTTTAAACCTTTTTTGATAAGAAAAGACCCTTTTCAGTCTAATTTTGACCCTTTTTGATAAGAAAAGACCCTTTTTCAGCTAGATTTTGACCCTTTATGACAAGAAAAGACCCTGTTCACCTAATTTTAAACCTTTTTTGATAAGAAAAGACCCTTTTCAGTCTAATTTTGAACCTTTTGTGATGAGAGACTCTTTTCAGTCAGATTTTGAACCTTTTTTTGAAGAAAAAAATTACCTTTTTTACCCTGATTTTACGCATTTTTACAAGCAAAGATACTTTTCAGACTGATTTTGACCCTATTTAGGAAGATTTTTTATCTTTAGTCGAAAAGCCCGTTTTAGCCACATTTCAAAGTGTTTTTTTTTTTTTTTTTTTACAAGAAAGGACCTTTTTTTTAGCCAGATTTTAACATTTAAATGCTCCACTATTTGCAGATAAAAATTAGCCTTAGAGTGCGCAAAATGAAAAATTTCTTCTGGTCACCCTACTTATAATATAATCGGCCTCATCAGGGAATTTCTCCCGAAAAATAGGAAGAATACTTGTTGGGAAAGTTTTGGGGTCGAGGTGGGTAGGGAAGGTGATAGGAGGGAAGTGGAGGTGACGAATGGGAGAGGTGGGTGGGGGGAGATGTTGGTGATTTTGGTGTCGAGGTAGGTAGAGAAGGTGATGGGAGGGTTCTGGAGATGGGATCCAGTTTGGAAAACATTCCACATAAACTGTCGTTTTCTTTAAAATAAAAATAAAAAATCTCTTGATTTTTATGAAATTCGAGGAATGTGCAAATAGAAACAGGATAGATTCTTAAGGATCGGGGTCGTAGGGAAAGCCGAAAAAACAAGCAAAAGAGTAGGGTAGAGGGATAGAGAACATTGATTGCAGACTCCCACCCACAAACACAGACTGAGAGGAGCCTTTCGAAAAATAATACACCAACTGGACTCCCGAGATTCACACACGACCATAATTTTCTTCCCCTCCCTTTTTCCAAAATATATTTTGTTAACTTGTGTGTACAATACTGGGCCTCGCTGCTTACTTTTTTTAAAAAACCGATTTTGTTTCAGTTATATTTGGACACAATAGCCGACTTAGAGATGAAACAACAGAGATCGTTGGACGTTCGGAATTTCTGCCCTCCCCATTTGGTAAGTGTTGTGAAAGCTCATTAAAAGCAATTTCTGTTCATTTTACTGCAAATTCCAATTCCAGTCAATCTAAGGGAATGTGTAGGGGTTGGTCCCCTGATTAGCCGCAAAATAGTCCATAACCGAAACCCGTGCCGTTTGGCCTCAGGAGCGGTTTTAAGGTGATTTTTTTCGTTTTTTCGCCAATATCTCGAAAACCGTTTGTCGTGGGCGAAATAATAATCAGTACAAAATTAAAGATTATTAAATTGTCTACAATTTTGAGCTAATAAAATTTTATGTAGGACCAAATGTTTCTGAGCTACGAGGTGGGAAAAAAACGGGGTTTTCTATTTTGACCTCTGAAGGAGGGAAGACGTCATCTAATCAAAAAAGTGTACTTAATAAAAGTTGTAGAGACTTTAATTACCTTTTGAAAACAGCTCTTAAGGGGCCGTGAAAACAGTTATTCAATAATAGCTCATAGAAAAATGATCCGATCTGGACCGGACTTTTTTTAAAATGAAGCTTATTTATTTCTCCGCGCATTCCACTAAACTTATTGTAATAAAAATAAATCTTTGTAGTAAAAAAAAAAATTTTAAATTTTTTTTAAAACTTTTTAAAGAATTGTTTAGTCAAATGCGCTCCACATAACAAAGAACATAAGTAAGCAAATTTTGAATCAATTCCGATGACTCAATCTTTAGTTATCATTGAAATACTATCTCAACAAATTTTGAATCACGCGGGTTTTTCAACGAATCAAAGACAAGTGGGCGGAGAGAACCGGCTCCTCCTGCCAATTGAAGGGGAGGGATAAGTTTTAAAACCCTCGTGTTATGCGGGTCGCCCCGCCCTCGCGACAGGCGCTGGATGGGCCCTTAAAAAGCAATTAACGATAAATAGTCAGGGGTGGGGGTAAATTTCAAAAAATTTCAAAACAAATTTCATTCAAAAATTGAAATTTCAAAAAATTTTATCAAAATAAAATTAAAGCTTATAACATTTGCTACGGATTTGATTTACTAAGATTTTTTGTAGGACCGAAGGTTTCTGAGCTACGATGTGACAAAAAATCGGGATTTTCGAGTTTTTCCTATGAACTAAGTCAGATTTTAGAAAAGTCGGAAAAAAGCAGGGAAGGCGTTATCTAATCGAAAAAGTGTACAAAGTAAACGTTGTAGAGAATTCAATTTCCATTTGAAATCAACTATCGAGAAGCAATTAAAACAAGAAGGGTAGGGGGTAAATTGGTTTAGATTGACTGGACTAAATGATAATGTCAGTGCTGTCACCAATTTTTAATTTTCTTCGACGTTCTCATTCTTTTCAACTTTTTCTAATTTTCCTGACTTGAAATTCGATTCTGGGTTAAAAAAAGGTTAACCTTTTGTGGAATTTTTAGTGTCAAGATTCCCCCTTTATTGCGTTCCCGTCTTCAAAAAGAAAATTTGAAAGAATTTTTCTTACGGCCCAAATTAAATTTGGGTGAAACGTATGAAAGAATTCATTAGGAATTCGTGCTCGGAGGGAAGTGATCATTAATTTACCCGGCAAGTCTTTGCTTTCCCGAGCCCGGTTTACGCATAAATCAACGCGTAGGTCCATTCACGAGTCAAAAATTTATGAACGTTCGATAACTCATCTGTTTTTCGACAATAGTATAGTTTGAGCATTTCTGTTTCGGAATTTAGTATTGATTTTCCGGGATGGGCGATCCTCGGAGGCAGTTATGGCCTTTTAGTTGGCATTAGCCGATCCGAGTTCCGTATAGACCCCGAGACAAGATAAGGCGAGCAATTTATATTGCTTAGCTCACGTATTACGCAAACAATTGGGGAAAGCGCTAGTATCGTTTTTCTTTATCGGTTTCCTTCCGTTATTTAGAACGGAATCGGAAACCGCCACGTCATCAAAATAAAAACCATGATTACCTTCAGTTCAATTTACATTCTTTTTCGTCGATCGTTTGATTTTTTTGTCCGGACGAAAAATAGTCCCTTAGAACAAGATTTTGGGAGGTTGTGAATGGTAGGTGAGTCCGAGGACGGTATTGGAGGTGTTGACTTGGTGGGTGAGATTGTGGAAGGTTGGGGAAGGGTCGAGGTGGGTAGGGGAGGTTGGGAGGGTCGAAGAAGGCACATTTTTGAGAAAGTTCGAGTTTTCCTTTTTTTTGTGCCTAAGCCCTTAAAGCCTTGAAAAATCGATAAAAACCGATTTTTTTTAACAATCCTCTTATTTTCGACTAAAACCTCAAATCTGGATTACTCATGAAAAAATAGGCTTCTTTTTGAATTTTTGCTTGTTAAATATTTAAGAGTATCCTGTAACGAGGCGCTTGTAATTAATTTAGCAACTTAAAACGTCAAGTAGCCTAAATTAATGGAATCGGATTAAGCCGTCGCGTATTTAAATTGAACAACCGATAAAAAACTGCTTAATCGCAATGATTTATTATTAAAAGCGGATTTTTACGTCATGAAGGGTTTAAGTTTTTTTTCTCGCGAAGAACCGAAAAATTCGTGAGTTTAGGAGTGAATAATGGTTAACATGTGGGTTTGTCTGAAATGCCATGTGCTGACTAGTGGCAACCGCAGGCCCTTCCAGTCCGAATTTTAACAAACGGCAAGTGTCAACGTCGAGTGGCTAAACAAGGCCTTTTCTCTATACAAAAGCCGAAAATAAGTTCTGAACATTTTAAAGATTTTGTCCGTTCCATGATATTCGTCGATGTAAATCCTAAAGTGCCATCGAAAGGGCTCGATTCTCAAATCCCGAGTAAACACTTAGTAGTCGAAAAAGGTTGAAAAAATGTGGCCATTCATATCTTGGGAATCCGTCCCGTTCGAAATCCGTCCCTTCCACAAAGCCCCTTCCATTACTCAAACGCTGATTCCCAGCTTTAGCCCTATTAATATTTATAAAAGGTACCTCCGTATGCAATTAATCAATCCCAGATTTATTTCAGCTTTTATAACCTACAATAAAGAACGGGCGGAAAAAATGGTTTCCAATTAAATTCGACAATTTGATGACGTTCTAATGAAAAAATTGTTCATTCGTTGGAACTAGAGATTTTATTAATATTAAAATTATTTAAAAAATGTTCAGATTTTTATTGTAGGTACGTTGTACAAAAAGTTAATTTCACATAGATTGCCTACATTTACTTATACATAGATACATAACTATTTTACCTTGGGGGGATGAAGGTTGGGGATAGTGTTGCCAGTTTGGGTGATTTATGGCAAATCGGGCGACTTTTATAAGGCCCAATGTGGCAAACCTGTTGTCTGACAAAGTTGGGCTTTTCACATTGTTCTCAGTTTTGGCGATTTAAGGGGAATTTGGCTACTTGTATAAGGCCCAATCTGGCAACCCTGTTATCTGAGAAAGTTGGGCTTTTCACATTGTTCCCAGTTTGGGCGATTTATTGCAAATTGGGCTACTTGTATAGGGCCCAATCTAGCAACCCTGTTGTCGGAAAAAGTTGGGCTTTTCACATTGTTCCAGTTTGGGTTATTTATCGCAAATTGGGCTTCTTGTATAAGGCCCAATATGGCAACCCTTTTATTTGACAAAGTTGGGCTTTAGACAGTGTTGCCAGTTTGGGCGATTTATTGAAAATTGGGCTACTTGTATAAGGCCCAATCTAGCAACCCTGTTATCTGAAAAAGTTGGCCTTTTCACATTGTTCCCAGTTTGGATTATTTATGGCAAATTGGGCTTCTTGTATAAGGCCCAATCTGGCAGCCCTTTTATCTGACAAAGTTGGGCTTTAGACAGTGTTGCCAGTTTGGGCGATTTATTGAAAATTGGGCTACTTGTATAAGGCCCAATCTGGCAACCCTGTATCTGAAAAAGTTGGGCTTTTCACATTGTTCCCAGTTTGGATTATTTATGGCAAATTGGGCTTCTTGTATAAGGCCCAATCTGGCAGCCCTTTTATCTGACAAAGTTGGGCTTTAGACAGTGTTGCCAGTTTGGGCGATTTATTGCTAATTGGGCTTCTTGTATAAGGCCCACTATGGCAGCTCTTTTATCTGACAAAGTTGGGCTTTAAACAGTGTTGCCAGTTTGGGCGATTTATTGAAAATTGGGCTACTTGTATAAGGCCCACTATGGCAGCCCTTTTATCTGACAAAGTTGGGCTTTAGACAGTGTTGCCAGTTTGGGTGATTTATTGCAAATTGGGCTACTTGTATAGGGCCCAATCTGGCAACCCTGTTATCTGACAAATTTGGGCTTTTCACATTGTTCTCAGTTTGGGTTATTTATCGCAAATTGGGCTTCTTTTATAAGGCCCACTATTGCAACCCTTTTATCTGACAAAGTTGGGCTTTAGACAGTGTTGCCAGTTTGGGCGATTTATTGCAAATTGGGCTACTTGTATAGGGCCCAATCTAGCAACCCTGTTGTCGGAAAAAGTTGGGCTTTTCACATTGTTCCAGTTTGGGTTATTTATCGCAAATTGGGCTCCTTTTATAAGGCCCAATATGGCAACCCTTTTATCTGACAAAGTTGGGCTTTAGACAGTGTTGCCAGTTTGGGCGATTTATTGCAAATTGGGCTACTTGTATAGGGCCCAATCTGGCAACCCTGTTATCTGACAAATTTGGGCTTTTCACATTGTTGATTTTGGGGGTAGTTTGTGGTTTTTTGGGGCGAGGGTAATCCGTTTTGCCGTTATTTTTTGACACCCTTTTTATTATTGGTTCTTGGAGTCGATGGAAAATGTTTCAACCTATAAAATATAATGTTGTTTCCATCCCTATGAGTTGTACAATTTGTTCATTAATCCGTGAAAAGAACATTTTGTAAAAGTGTTTGGAACAAAAGTTTCTTCTTGATAAAGAACTCCCGGACCCCTATTCCCAACTTTATAAGTCCTTCGATCCTCTATTAATTTATATAAACGTTTTTAATCTACGAGACATAATTTTTCCGGTGGCACGAAGTGTCTTTTGATGGGCGTCTAGGGTCAAAAAAACGCCCTGGCAAACTACCAGAGTGAGACTATAAATAAAAATGAGTAGCAATAAATTAGAGATCAAAGGGAAAACCTGAAAAAACTTCTTCGGGTCACAAAAAGGCGTCGATTTTTATCAAAATTGAGTGAATTTAATTAAAGGCTTGATTAAATTATGGCGAATAGACGAAACGCGGTGGAAAAACCGACGTTTTTCGCCCTCGGGCCCTAAAAATGAACGTGAATAATCAACATGTATGAGTCTCTATGGCAGATATACCACCTTTGGGAAATAACTCGAGTGAAAAGAAAAAAAGCCATTTTTTTCCATATTCAAAAAGCCCTTTCCATTTCTTTTCCCGTTTTGATCGTAATCACAATTTTAAAAAAGGTTTTTATTTCGATTGAAGTGTGAAGAAGCCTTTTCACTCCAATAAGTCGTCAGTTATATCTAGCCTAGCTTTACCAGATGTCTGTAAAATCAAAAAATTTGCCATCTAAAGAACGAACGTTTTTAGTTGACCCTTTCTAACCCATAAATGTTAACGAAATTTAACTTAGTATACTACTGATTTAACTTTGAAGGACCCTGACCTTGGCAAAGGGAAAATGTTTATTAATCTTTTCTTCCCTTCTCATTTAACTCCCCGGAACCCCGCAGCATCTAAGCCTCAAAAATCTCGTACCGACGAATCTATCCATCCGATCGTCTTAATATTAGCATATTTGGAATCAGCTCGTCAAAACCTACAAGATGACTATCTGTTTTGTCAAAAATAAAGTTTTGGTGGAAAATTGCATTTTCTTTTTTTCCGAGGAAAATTTTTTCGGAAAAACTGCTCTCTAAACAGCACGTAGTTTTCCGAAAGAATGAGAACGCGTTTTCAAAAAAAAATTTCCGACCATTTTTAGTGCCCAAAACGAGAAAAATACTTTTGGGGGTGATAGTGCTGCGATCTCGTGAATGAGAAACAAACAATTCTGATGGGAGAATCCCCCAAATGAGTATAGTTTTGACTTTCTAGGACTTACCTTTTTTTTCCTTAAGCCCATTAGTGTCGCCTGTAGTTGATTACTTGATCGGCTTTCCCGTACCGCTTACAATAGTAATTGGGCTCAGTGGAGAGGTCTTTAGAGTCCCGACTATTTGAGAAAGTCCGAGTTTTTCATCCTTTTCAAACAGTTTGTTATTTAGGCCTTTCTGTTTGAGTGTTTATGGAAATCTTCTGATTAAAATGGCGTTAAAAGGTTCTTAGGAAAAAAAGTTTCCTTTCAACTTTTAATCTAATATAACTCCAAGCGGAACCTAAATCTAGTTGTTTTTCGCTTTTGTTCTATTAAAAAAACCCTTGGATTTAATGAAAAAGATATATTTTTATTTCAAACAAAATTCAATATTTTTAAAACAAAACATTTTCTCTATTTTCTGATCAAATACTGAATTGAAAATTTAAACTCTGCATAGGTTGGAATTCGCCGATATATGTTCGTCGATCAAGTCTGATTAAAAGCTTTTGTACTTATACAATGAATTCATTTAAGTTATAATTAAACGACTAACAGGATTAATTATTCTGATGGCTTTTCCAATGGAACGACATTAAAATTTTATCTGAAGGCTACAATTATTTTGATGTTGATAGATTCACGAAATAAAGGGGGTATGGAGGAAGGACAACTCAAACTTTCTTATTTCCTCTCATATCCTCCTAAAAATCTCCTTTTTTCGACTTCTATTGTTTTTGTTTTAAAAAAATTTATGATTTTCAAAAAAATAAATTCATGGTGACCTGTATTCTTACTAAAATTTAAATGAAATTTTTCAAAAAAAAGCCAATACAGTAAAACTTCGTTATAACGCTCCCGTTTATAACGATTTCCCGGTTTTAACGCTCTTTTTCCCTGGTAACGGTCCCCGGGGGTGTATTTCCAAAGGAATTTGGTTCGTTTTAACGCTCAAATATCCCGTTTATAGCGCTTCGATGGAAAAAAAAATTTTTTTTTCTTCTTCTCATTTTGTCATTTCTTCGTATAGGATTAGACAAAAAAGTGATGTCGAGTGCAATTTTTCAAAAATCAATTAAGATAAAAGATGAAAAGGATGCTTTCTCATGATGGATTCTGAGAAAGTGTAGATTCAATGACTTTATGACTTTATGTAAACAAACCTATACAATATGTTTCCACGAATTCAGAAGTCGTTAGCTTTTGAAGTTAGTCGTTTTGAAATTTACCCCCCTCTTCGTCCTATTAATCGTTAATTGCTTCTCGATAGTTGATTTTAAATGGAAATTGAATTCTCTACAACGTTTACTTAGTACGCTTTTTTGATAGGATATCCCCTTCCTTGATTTTTTCCGACTTTTCTAAAATCTGACTTTTTTTTCATAGGAAAAACTCGAAAATCCCGCTTTTTTGTCGCCTCGTAGCTCAGGAACGGTTGGTCTTTAAAAAAATCTTATTAAATCAAATTTGCAGCAAATTTTATAAGCTTTTATTTTGTTTTTATAAAATTTTTTGAAATTTCAATTTTTGAATGAAATTTATTTGAAATTTACCCCCACGCCTGCCTATTGATCGTTTATATCATTTATTGCTTTTTGAGAGTCGTTTTTTAAAGGTAATTAAATTCTCTACAACTTTTACTAAGTACACTTCTTTGATTAAATGACGTCTTCTGTCCTTTAGAGGTCAAAATAGAAACCCCGGGTTTTTTGCGACCTCGTAGCTCAGAAACGTTTGGTCCTACGAAAAAATCATATTAGCTCAAAATTATAGCAAATTTAATTATCTTTAATTTTGTACAAAAGATTATTTCGCCTATGACTAACGGTTTTCGAGGTATTGCAGAAAAAACGAAAAAAATCACGTTAAAAACGCTCTAGACGCCAATCCTCAAGGGATTTTAACCCCCAGGCTTAGATTGACTGGACTATTATAGCGAAATTTTACTGTAGTTTCTTCGAGATATAAGAGAAAAAAATATCAAAGAATAATACCGCGTTATAAGTTGCCCTTAATCACTCGATCTGTCTATGATTTGTCATTATCAATTTGCTGGATGGATATCAATATTAAATCGCCGGAATGTTTCAGAAGGTTCGATATCAGACTAGAATTCCGACCAAATTCCTCCCGCAATTTTGAAAATTCATTTGCTTGTAAATTCTTATTTATTCGTCCTAATTTATTCATGTTTGGTCAAGAGTAGGGTGGAAAACTTTTTTTTCTTTTCATAGATAAAAGTGAGCCTTTGGATCCATTTACAAAGGCCGTTTTCTGCTTAGCCGTACACTTTTTGATTGGAAAATCGTGTTTCGCCAACCTTGTATTTTCAGTCGAAAATTAAACTTTTCTATTTTTCTGTAGGGCATAATTTTTCCTCAAGACGCTTTCGGGATAGGGGACGGATCTCATTATTTCTATTCTGTTTGACAGTCCTTTAATTATAGCGTCTCTAAATAGGATGAAATATATGAGAGGGAAAAAGGAAGCGTCTCAAGAAAAAAATGTAAACGAGAAAGAGTGAGAGAAAGGTTTCTTTTATTTACCTAGAAGTTCCTTTATTCAATATTTACACTCGCTTTTTACCATAACTCCCATTCCCAAATGAGCGCATCCAGCCGTTAAGAAACAGAGGATACATTTTTCACGTGCACTTCTTTATCCTAGTATTTTATAAGATTTTTTTTCAGCTTTCTTTTATTTAATTTTTGAATGCCTCCCCTGAGCTGAGTTTTCAGAGTTATATTTTATTGAACTGCAAAGATTGCAGCTAAATCAATACTTCTCCCTCTCACATCCTCCCACCATCTCCCCTACCCTCCTCGACCTTCCTTCACTCTCCCATCACCACTTCGGAATTCAATTTTTTCGAGGAGGGAGTAGATGGGGAGGAGAATTTAAGGAAGTTACAGTCAAGGCTTGCTCCAGACAAGTACTTATTATAATTTATTTGTTACAGACAACTTTCTGGCGATGTATCAACGAAAGCAGAGCCAAAGGTAAGAATTTTTTTTTTCTTCTCAGAAATCCGGTTCAAAGTCCAGAGATGACAAATCAGAAGTCTGGATTTGTACTTTCCATTTTCTTTAGCATAATAATTTTTTTTACTTTATAATATTTTATGTATTTATAAGGCTCATTTATACAGCTTTAAACTCCTCCCTCAGGACTCGAGGCTTCCTCTATTTTACATTTTTACCGTTTGAAAAAGTGAAGACTCTGAATTAATGCTCTTTTGTCGTGGGGGAGGTTTTTCTTTGAGTCCTTTATTACTCTCTGGATGTACATTCTTTTGTATTTGTTTTTTCTACATGGTGAGACTCAAAAAACGTTTTTTATTCCCTTTTTTTCAACAAAGGTTAAATAGAACGCTCGAATTCTTGAATTGTTTTTTCTATAAATTAGGTCAGAGCTGTAAATCATCACATGTGGGTGTTCGGACACCCTTGAAAAGCATAAACGGAAAAAAAGTATTCGTCCTGGAGCTTGCCCAGAGACACGAACTTTCTCAAAGGTCTACAGATTTCGGGGGATCCATAAATTTCGGGGGAAATGAATCCTTTTTTTTTTTCTAACATAACTTAAATTTGGTGATAATTTTCTGAAAATGGGACTAATTTCACTCATACACATTATAATTACCTAATTACCTAGTTAATTAATTAAATTTTGAGAATTTTTTTTTTCAATCATAACTTGAATTTGGTGATAATTTTATGAAAATGGGAATAATTTCACTCAAACTCAATATAATTACCTAATTAGGTAATCAATTAATTAATTAATTTTTGAAAAAAAAATTTTTTTTTCAATCATAACTTGAATTTGGTGATAATTTTATGAAAATGGGAATAATTTCACTCAAACTCAATATAATTACCTAATTAGTTAATTAATTAAATAATTAATTTTTGAAAAAAAAATTTTTTTTTCAATCATAACTTGAATTTTATGAAAATGGAAATAATTTCACTCAAACTCAATATAATTACCTAATTAGTTAATTAATTAATTAATTAATTAATTTTTGAAAAAAAAATTTTTTTTTCAATCATAACTTGAATTTGGTAATAATTTTATGAAAATGGGAATAATTTCACTAAAACTCAATATAATTACCTAATTAATTAATTAATTAATTTTTGAAAAAAAAATTTTTTTTTCAATCATAACTTGAATTTGGTGATAATTTTATGAAAATGGGAATAATTTCACTCAAACTCAATATAATTACCTAATTAATTAATTAATTAATTTTTGAAAAAAAAATTTTTTTTTCAATCATAACTTGAATTTCGTGATAATTTTATGAAAATGGGAATAATTTCACTCAAACTCAATATAATTACCTAATTAATTAATTAATTAATTTTTGAAAAAAAAATTTTTTTTTCAATCATAACTTGAATTTGGTGATAATTTTATGAAAATGGGAATAATTTCACTCAAACTCAATATAATTACCTAATTAGTTAATTAATTAATTAATTAATTTTTGAAAAAAAAATTTTTTTTTCAATCATAACTTGAATTTGGTGATAATTTTATGAAAATGGGAATAATTTTACTCAAACTCAATATAATTACCTAATTAGTTAATTAATTAATTAATTAATTTTTGAAAAAAAAATTTTTTTTTCAATCATAACTTGAATTTGGTGATAATTTTATGAAAATGGGAAAATTTGGTTAATTGGTCATAATTACCTAATTACATAATTAATTACCTAATTAGTTAATGAAATTTAATCGGGATCACGTGAAGATTATTTGGTTAAAATTTGGTGAAGATCGGACCGGTAGAAAGCCCGTAGCACATTTTTGCAAACTTTAGACAGACATATTTCCGCCATTTTGTCGAATTTCAAAAATCGCTCTCGTCACTTTCAAGATAACCACGAAAGGAAGATTGTGTGAAAATTTCGTGAAAATCGGATGAAAATTGTGGCCGTGAAGTGTTCCGAGAAAAAAGGCGACGGACGGCCGGACGGCCGGACGGCCGGCACCACAGACAAAGTCATGTCCGGCAAAGATCAAAAGTCAGTTTGACCCTAGGGGGTCTGGAAGACCCTTCCCCAAAAACCCGAATCCGACGGTAATACAATAACTTCTCTTTGAGAAAGTTAAAAATTGTATAAAATATTCGTGACAGAGGTTATAGGATCATAAACGCCGAAAGTCTTTGGGTTTTGGCGTTCCGGCTCCCTGCCGTCATGTTTATTCGTCCTTCTCCGCGGGAGATCCAATAAATGCTAATTTCTACATTTTCAAGGAGGACAAAAAAATTGTTCCAAGCCTTCTTTTGGCCTGAAAACATTAGGTACAGTATTGGAGAAATGAGCAAAAAAATCAAATTTATGCCAAAATGTTGACTTTTTTTTAGCGATTTTGACAACAACAACAAAAATTATTACAAAAATTATTTTAATTTTATGTAGTGTAACTGATTTTCACACATTACCGCGATATCTCCATTAACCACATTACCCCGATATATCCATTAACCACATTACCCCGATATCTACATTAACCACATTACCCCGATATCTACATTAACCACATTACCCCGATATCTACATTAACCACATTACCCCATTACCTTCATTAACCACTACCTTGTGTTACCACCAGTTTTATCATTTTCCCATTACATATCTCAATAAGAACGTGAACGTTCATTTTTATCGTTCCTTTTGTTCCCTTGTAGGTTTGTTCAATATCAAATTTATGCCAAAATGTTGACTTTTTTAGCGATTTTGACAACAACAAAAATTATTACAAAATTTTTATTTTATGTAGTGTAACTGATTTTCCACTCTACTCTGAGTTAGTTGAGGGCTTTGGGATTCAGTCAGAGATAAAGACGAGCCGGAAGACTGTGTTGCCCCCCTCCCCCACCTCACCAATTCAACTCCCCTTCCCCTATCATTCTGAGGCCTAATCTATTGGCTCCACTCAACCCCTTTCTAGCTAAAACGGACACTCCTTTTGATAAATGCGAACCACTTGCTACCTCCCCCTAATCCACAGTTATTACACCTACATGTTGCGTGATTATTTGCTCAACATTATCACCCTCGTCGAAAATTAACTGGTGAAATTACGCCTCTGGAAAAAAAAATGTCGAGTCCACTTTAGAAAATGTGCTCACATTTTATATGTTTGAGTACCAAATAGGGGAGGGGGCATGGGAAATTCATTGGGGAAATGCGACTCAAGGTATGGAGGAGGAACATCTCCTCTCAAAACTTAAGGGCTCTACAGACCTCTCCACAAACACCAAATCTACCACCTCACAATCTTCACCCTCCCATCGGCCATCCCTCACATGAAGAGGTCCACGAAAAAGATTGGACGGACGGCTGGCCGGCCGGACATTGCATTCAAAATGACCGACCTTGGGTCATTTTGACCCTACGAACCCTCCTTGACCCCTTCTCAAAGTCGCAGCTTCGAGGATACATTTACTTTCTTTGTTGAATGGCGAACATACTGCCATGATAACCACGTAATTAAGTTACTTTTCTTTCTTTTTTCGAATGAAAACCTTTTTGAACGGCCCACTTTTCAGTTTCAATTTGCAGAGAAGCCATTTTTCTTTTTATTTTTACCTCATTCGGCCTCCGAAGCTTAAAGAATTGTCTTTTCATTGAATTGAAATGGTTTTCCCTTTTAAAAACCCTTTTTTATTGAAAAAGGGCGCACAATTGTCAAAATGCGCAAAATAAAATAAACATGCGGAGGCCCAGCGAGACATGTTTTAATCAGAGGAATTAATTTTTCCGTCTCGTACTACATAGCGAGGTAGAGTAAATTAATTTTTAATTCGAACCGTTTCAGAAAAATTTGGCCATGTGTGGAACAATACGTTTTGTCAACGTATTGTTTGGAATAAATAGGTGTCTACCAATTTTACAAAGTTGGAGAAGCAAAAAAATTATTAACGCCATCCTACCTACCATTAGGTATACCACTTTGGTATACTATTTCCCTGGGATATGTCCACTAACCACATTACTGATTACCCCAATATCTCCGTTAACCACATTACCCCAATATCTCCATTAACCACAATACCCCAATATCTCCATTAACCACATTACCCCAATATCTCCATTAACCACATTACCCCAATATCTCCGTTAACCACATTACCTTAATATCTCCGTTAACCACATTACCCCAATATCTCCATTAACCACAATACCCCAATATCTCCGTTAACCACATTACCCCAATATCTCCATTAACCACATTACCCCAATATCTCCGTTAACCACATTACCTTAATATCTCCGTTAACCACATTACCCCAATATCTCTATTAACCACATTACCCCAATATCTTCATTAACCAAGTTACCCTAATATCTCCATTAACCACATCACCTCAATATCTCCATTAACCACATTATTTGACCTCAGTGGAGTAGCCTGTAGAGCCTAATTTGTGAGAAAGAGTTTCTTTTCACATCGCTCCGAGCTCTAGATCAATAGAAATAATTCAGAGTTCAGGAGAAAAAAACAGCTTATATTTTTTTAACATAAAAAAAAAATTATCCTGAAAAATACCTTTAAAAAAGGCTGAAAAATTAATTAAATTTCGACGTTTTATCTCTTCCTTAGCAAATAAAGGATTAAAACACGAAAACAAAAAATTCACTAAGAAACTGAAAAAAATTAGGGGAAACTCGAAGTTTTCTGGAAAAAAGAGAAATCTTAACAAGATTAGCTAGGGTTGAAGGGTTTTCCTTGTACTGAACAGAAGCCAATCTCCCTCGAATGTTAAACTTGGTTGACAGAACCAGAATGAATCATTGGGCATAATATGAAAGGCCTTTTCTTAGTTTTTGAGGTGTTGAGAATTATTGATTGATATAGAATATATTGAATTATTATATTCATGGATGTATAGAAGAATATTGATTCTTTATAGTTTATAGTATTACTTACATAACTAAGTATAAATTCTAATTGGTTTCAAATTTCAAAAGGAAATAAAGTTTTCGATTCTTGCTAATTTTCCTGAACAACGGAGCGAACTTTAGTCATTTGACTTTCGCAAATGTCTCAAAGGGGCCAAAATGACGAATTTTAAATCTCTTTTTTAAACGAGGTCCGCCCGCGAATCGTTCCCAGGAGAGTTGGCACTTAAAGGGGCCTCCGTGGGCGATTCCTCCCGCGACAGTAAAGACCGTAAATTTTCCCACTCTTTTCCCGGAGGCGGTGCCACGAGAAGGGGACGGGTGGAACAAGTTACTCACGTAAAGTATTTTTCATGTTCAGACAAATGGGGTTATTTCCTTTCACGTCGGGATTTTCTCTTATTCTCGTCTTTCTTCTTCTTCGTCTTCTTAAAAAGGATGTGTGACCGGTCAAATTAGTCGACATGGCCGCCCTAATTGTCGGAATTCTTGATTAGACCCAATTGTGTTTAACTAAAGCCTTTTTTTTCGAACAAACCCACAAGGCAACATTAGAAACGATAAAAATGAACGTTCACGTTCCTATTCAGATATCTAATGGGAAAATGATATAACTGGTGGTAATACGAGGTAGTGGTTGATGGAGATATCGGGGTAATGTAGTTAATAGAGATATTGGGGTAATGTGTTTAATGGAGATATTGGGGTAATGTGGTTAATAGAGATATTGGGGTAATGTGTTTAATGGAGACATCGGGGTAATGTGGTTATGGAGATATTGGGGTAATGTGGTTAATGGAGACATCGGGTTAATGTAGTTAATGGAGATATTAGGGTAATGTGGTTCATGGAGACATCGGGGTAATGTGGTTAATGGAGATATTGGGGTAATGTGTTTAATGGAGATATTGGGGTAATGTGTTTAATGGAGATATTGGGGTAATGTGGTTAATAGAGATATTGGGGTAATGTGTTTAATGGAGACATCGGGGTAATGTGGTTAATGGAGATATTGGGGTAATGTGGTTAATGGAGACATCGGGTTAATGTAGTTAATGGAGATATTAGGGTAATGTGGTTCATGGAGACATCGGGGTAATGTGGTTAATGGAGATATTGGGGTAATGTGTTTAATGGAGATATTGGGGTAATGTGTTTAATGGAGATATTGGGGTAATGTGGTTAATAGAGATATTGGGGTAATGTGTTTAATGGAGACATCGGGGTAATGTGGTTAATGGAGATATTGGGGTAATGTGGTTAATGGAGACATCGGGGTAATGTAGTTAATGGAGATATTAGGGTAATGTGGTTCATGGAGACATCGGGGTAATGTGGTTAATGGAGATATTGGGGTAATGTGGTTAATGGAGATATTGGGGTAATGTGGCCAATGGAGATATATTGGTAATGTGGCCAATGGAGATATAGGTGTAATGTGGTTAATGGAGATATTAGGGTAATGTGGTTCATGGAGACATCGGGGTAATGTGGTTAATGGAGATATTGGGGTAATGTGGTTAATGGAGATATTGGGGTAATGTGGCCAATGGAGATATATTGGTAATGTGGCCAATGGAGATATAGGTGTAATGTGGTTAATGGAGATGTTAGGGTAATGTGGTTAATGGAGATGTTAGGGTAATGTGGTTAATGGAGATGTTAGGGTAATGTGGTTAATGGAGACATCGGGGTAATGTGGTTAATGGAGACATCGGGGTAATGTGGTTAATGGAGACATCGGGGTAATGTGGTTAATGGAGATATTGGGGTAATGTGGTTAATGGAGATATTGGGGTAATGTGGTTAATGGAGATATATTGGTAATTTGGCCAATGGAGATATAGGTGTAATGTGGTTAATGGAGATGTTAGGGTAATGTGGTTAATGGAGATGTTAGGGTAATGTGGTTAATGGAGATGTTAGGGTAATGTGGTTAATGGAGATGTTAGGGTAATGTGGTTAATGGAGATGTTAGGGTAATGTGGTTAATGGAGATATTGGGGTAATGCGGTTAATGAAGATAATGGGGTAATGTGCTTAATGGAGATATTGGGGTAATGCGGTTAATGGAGGTATTGGGTAATGCGGTTAAAGAAGATATTGGGGTAATGTGCTTAATGAAGATATTGGGGTAATATGGTTAATGGAGATATCAGGGTAATATGGTTAATGGAGATATCAGGGTAATGTGGTTAATTCAGATATTGGGGTAATGCGGTTAATAAAGATAATGGGGTAATGTGATTAATGGAGATATCTGGGTAATGTGGTTGATGGAGATATCGGGGTAATATGGTTAATGGAGATATTTTGGTAATGGAGATATTGGGGTATTCTCTGTCCTCTCATTCATTCCTCCTCTCTCTCATTTATGAAGTCTCGATTCAAAATTTGGCATATAAACCTGACCTTATGAAAGATGGATTTTTTTTTTTCTAAGAAGAATCTTAATTTTTTCTGTTTTTCTTCTTGAAGTTAAAAAAAAAAAGCAGATTCAACTGGTAAAGCAAAAGTTAATTAAGGATCTCGCTGAAAATCTTTTTTGTTTGCAGTCTCTTCCTCAGCCTCCCACCCCTTTTAGGCTTCTCCACCCTTAAATCCTTTATCCTTTGAGATTTCTCGGTCTGATGGCGACAAGCAACCTGTCAACTTTTAAGGAAATGACAAAAACGCCCATCTCGTCTTGTTTACAATTTAAAGGAAATTACCCCTGCTTGAAAAATCTCTTTTTACGACTTATAAAAAACAAGAGTCCTTAAAATCCTTCAGGTAGTAGCCATACTACCAACATTTTAGAAAAATGTAACTTTTAAAATTGCTTTAACTTTAAATCGACTGAAGAGGACTTTTAAGTGATTCCCTCCCCCTTTCGCCTTAATACAATTATCAATTTTCAATGACTTCTAAACTTTTAGGCCTTTTAAAATTGAATAAAATAAAAACTTTATTCGACATCTTTCAATTGGATTGGGGAAAAAACAAACCTTGGATGATGCAAATCAAATAAAACTTGTCTGGAGCTGTTACGGCAAAAGTTTCTTGAACTCCCTCTTAACTTAACAACTACCCCCCCCCCAACTCACCCCACACCCCAGGATCATCCCCATACCCCCCCTCAATTCACCCTCCCTCTACCAATATTCCTCCCACTACTTTCCGGACATACCCCTGACTAAATACCCTTCCCACTACCATCACCTTCCCTCCCTTCACAACTGCCCCAACCCACCCCCAAACTCCTATCCACTCCAAATACCTCCACTTCAACCACAGACTACTCTCCCTCAAACTAAATAACCTTCCCACCCCAACTACCTATTTTCAACTCTCCTCCCTGTACACAATCGAAAATGGTTCTACCTAAAAACACAAAAGCCTATTTGAAAAGGGCCCTTCAAGTTTAATGGATTCCTAATGTCGAATGCAAAATCCTCTAGCGATTCGTGACTGGGCATGAAACAAAAGGAAGGATTATTCTGTACAAATCCGCCTTATTTAAAAGCTTTTTTTACCCGACTATTTACTTAATGGTGACGTCATGAAAATCGGTATTGCCAACTGTATCCCAGAATATCCTTTCAAAGATTTGTGATAAAAGCAATTTTCGTTCTGTGACCCTCCTCTGTAGGATTTACTTTTATCATGTTTTTAACATGAACAGGGGAAAAAAAAAAACTAAAATTAATTGTTTGTTTTTTGTGGAAACAAGGATTTCTATACAAAAAACGTTAAGAAAATGGGAAGACAAAACGCTCTTAAATTCGGGCTTAACTTAAGTAGGCCGACATGACAAAGTACACTTTGTGTTCTTGTTAGAAAAGAATGTTCAAGATCAAAAGCCTGGTATCAATCTCAAACAAATTGTCTTTTTTAAGCATTATTTACGCTAAGGATCTATCTTAGGAGGTAAAACTTTGTAGGTACCTAGTTAAAAAAAGTTCGAGTTGGAATCGTATTGGCTAAGATTACGTTGGCATTGGTGACGTATCGTTGAGTTTCATGGCTTTTTTATTGAATGGGAGGCGATTTTTCAGGAAGAAAAAAAAAGGTCATTAACGTCTTCATACTCGTTTTGGACCAGGGCCAGAATTCCGCACGTGCCACTCAAGTCCTCCGTCAATCGAGGCTCGTCAAAATGTCAATATTTATTATGGAGAAAAAAAAAAGTTCTTGTCTGAGGCTATCCCAACCTTCTCCCATCGCCCCCAACCTTCCCCATCGCCCCCAACCTTCCCCCATCTCTCCCAACCTACCACCATCTCCCAGGACCTTCCACCATCTCCCCCAACCTCCCACCATCTCCTAGAACCTTTTCCCCTCTCCCCCGTCCTTCACCTCTCTCCCCGACCTTCCCCCACCTCCTCCAACCTTCCCCCACCTCCTCCAACCTTCCCCCACCTCCTCCAACTTTCCCCCATCTCCCAGAACCTTCCCCCTCTCCCCCGTCCTTCACCATGTCCCCCAACCTTCCCCCATCTCCCCAACCTCCCACCACCTCCCAGAACCTTTTCCTCTCTCCCTCGTCCTTCACCATCTCCCTCCGACCTTCCCCCCACCTCCTCCAACCTTCCCCCATCTCCCTCAACCTCTCACCATCTCCCAGAAACTTCCCCCATCTTCCCCAACCTTCCCCCATCTCCCCCAACCTCCCACCATATCTCAGAATCTTCCCCCTCTCATCCAACCTTCCCCCCACCTGGCCATCCCCTATATATATTCCTTCTCATAAGCCCCGATTGTGATACTTATTTCAGAATGTTAAAAATAAAATTTAACGTTCATTTTTAATCCCTAGAAAATTAATATTGAAAAGAGGGGGTGGAAAATGCTGGTTTTAATATTAAAGAAGCTTTTCAACGGCTCGTTTAATATTTAAATAATTCTCAGCACTCCAGTCAATTAATTTTTTCATTCGAGACTTCAATAATTGATTGCTACTTAAAAGTTAATTCCATACTTACCTTAAATCGTCTTCCAAGATGTCCAATTCAAGCCGATTTGTGAGATAAAAGACTTAATTTCTTTTCCAGACGAGGAATCTAAAAGTTGGCGTGTCTGCTGTGGACATGCGGAAACGGAGAAATGCCACAGGTCGTGCAGGACCGCATCTTCCGACTCGGAACTTTCCCATCATTGCCGGCACAGCGACGAGCTCGACCTTTTCTCATGCATCGCTCGTCAAAAGGTGAGCGTCAGTATTCAAATTGCTCATAAAATGCTCTTTTATAGATCGGAGATGACTGCTGTGGCCTAGCGAGGAAGCCCGAATGCCACTCATTGTGCAGAAAATGGCTCCATTCCCCAGCCCACGTCTCAAGGTCACATCTAGCCAATACATGCTCCTCTCCAGTCATGCACTGCATCAACAATTTAAGCAAACCCTCAGCTTTAACCTCCCATCAAAGCAAATGTAAAATATATCATCCAACATAGATAAACTAACATTTCATTCCAGATAACGCATGCTGCAACAAAGCTCCAAACACTAGATGTAAAGAATCATGCAAAAAGACATTGACGAAGCACAAATCTGCTGAAGAGATTGTCAACGTTTTGAAAAAAAGCGCTTGCAGAAACCTCTCTCCTAATGTACCTTTATTGAAATAACATTCTTTCTTTAATATAATTCTTCAGGACAAGATGTTGCAGTGCTTTGTGAATAGCGACCATGACGGAAGGTCTAAAGCAAAGCTTGGGATTGATGCTGCTAGAAAATCTTGTTGCAGTAAATCTCACAGCGATGCCTGCAAAACGCGATGCTTGAAAGTCTTCGGCTCCGATTGGAGTGACTTAAAAGATTTCGAAGAGGAATGCGTCAGGAAGAAAGATGGCGAAAATCTAGCCCAGTGTTTGGATGAAGGTTTTTTAAATTAAAATTTTAACTTGTTTCTAATGCTTTGGTTAGTTGAAGAACCTTGCGAGTTGGGCTGCGACGGCCTTAATTTCTGCGGTAATTTTAACGAGCTGCGGCCCAACGAGCTTTTTAGAAGTTGCAGCGCTGAATTCGATTCTGCGGCGAGGTCAGATTATTTCAACGACTGGATCAGACATGGCGTCATCGAACTCCGATGGCGAAAAACCTGTATATCAAAAATGGAACAACTGCCATCCGATAGACGTGGAAGACGATAGCGTGCACGCTTCGCTCAAGCCATGCCATAGAGAGTCACAGACGACACGGATATGCCGGTAAATTTATACATCAAAATAAAAACCAATAGAAGCCTCTGATTGGTCAAGAGTGTGGTCTTAACTGTTTTGAAAGCTTGAAAGACTCATTGGACAGGAGGTTCTTGAAAGCCATTGATTGGACATGATGATTGTCCCAACTGTTTTAAAGGCCTCTGATTGGCCAAGGGTATTGCCCTCACTGTTTTTAAGGCCTGTGATTGGTAAGGAGGATTCGCCCAATGTGTTTAGGGATTCTGGTTGGTTAGGGAGTTGTTTAAAGCTTCTGATTGGCCGAGGAAATGGTCCTATCCGTGTTCAAGGAATCTGATAGGTCCAGAGGATTTGCCCAACTGTTTTTTTGAGGACTCTGATAACAGGGGTTTCTTGAAAGCCTCTGATTGTACAAGAGGATTGTCCTAACTGTGCTAAAGGCCTCTGATTGGTCTATAGGTTTAAAGCCTCCGATTGGCCAAGGGTATCGTCCTTACTGTTTTAAGGCCTCTAATTGGTAAGGAGGATTCACCCAATCTGTTTGAAGACTCTGATTGGACAGGGGGTTCTTGAAAGCCTCTGATTGGACAAGAGGATTGCCCTAACTGTGCCAAAGGCCTCTGATTGGTCTATAGGTTTAAAGCCTCTGATTGGCCAAGGGTATCGTCCTCACTGTAGGCCTCTAATTGGTCAGGGGGTTGTTTAAAGCCTCTGATTTGCTAAGGGAATGGGGTTTAAGGTCCTATCTGTGTTCAAGGAATCTGATAGGTCCAGAGGATTTCCCCAACTGTTTTTGAGGATTCCGATTGGTCATTAAGATTTGCCCAATTAAGGACTCTGATTAGTCAAGTGCTCCAGATATTTGATCATTCTTTTATTTTGTTAGCGATGACTGTATGCTCGTCATGGATGCATGTTTTGACTGGGAGCGAATCAAAGCGAAATCCGGACATATGACTATTCGACAAATATGCGACCTCCTCGCTCCCAACAGCGAAAAAGACCCTTGTAACACATTCCAGTCATTCTTTGAACCGAGCAAAATATCGAGTGATGTCTCCATAACAAGACCTTGCAAATCAACCCATGTCGCAACAATGAATATTTGTCTCCTGAACAGATTCTGTGCCTTTAGATTCCGACTGCGAACATCATCTATGTACACCAGGTTGGCATCTTCTTTATTTTTAGTTTGTTATAATTCTGCATCAGGTTGCAGACTTGGAGACTCATCCAAACTTATGATTCCTTCCGGCACCTACGCCAGCATTTTCACAACGTCATCAAAAAATGAAGATGCCACATGATATGCAGTTGTTTCGGAAAGAGGCCATATGGAAAACTGCGCTGCCAATTATTGCAAAAAACAAGCCTTCTGCATTGCTGCTGATCTAAGAAATGGGTATAAACAACAAAACAATTTTTTGTTATTTTTTTTGTTTTGAGAACATAGATCCATGTTTTATGTTGAATGCAATCTATGTGTGTGCTACGATGGAGAAGTTACGTGTAGCAAAAGACAATGTACTCTCAACGGCATCAAAAATATCACTATGACGACACTGCCATGTAACTCTTCAACAGAATATAGTCCAGTCTGCGGCTGGAACGGAGTGACGTATCAAAATCCACAGCTTGCTAGGTAAAACATCATTTTTTGGACGATTTCATTTTTTTTTAGCTGTGCTGGACTTATGGATTCAAATTACAAAAACGGTACATGCGAGAGCCACGATCCATGTCAGCCTCATCCATGCCTTCCATCCGAATCGTGCGTCGCAAAACGTCGAGTTTGCTTATTCAGCGTAAACAAAAACTGCCCTCAGTTCATCTGTGGTAAGCTCGGCACCCCTAAAATCCTTTTGTTTTCTACTTCCATGTCACATTCAATCTACTTTTCAGTAAAAAACAAAAACTTTGTAGTTGACGGACACGTTAATTGTACCCTCCAACCAGAAAGTATGGTTTGTACAACGCTTGGTGAAACGCAAAAGAACCCTTGCTCAATGCTTTATAATAATCAGGAGCTTGCTTATCACGGTCCATGTATGGTAAGGAAAAATGCTTTGCTTGGCTTCTTTTTTTCTTTGAATTCCATTACTTATTGGTGTATTTGTAGAACTGCATAGATGAAGGGAAGGAAGCATGCGGGGTCGACGGCAACACTTATTTTTCGACATGTTCAGCAATGGCGAGGATGGTTCATATAGATTATTATGGTTCTTGTGCTCACGTTGGAGGTATTGGTGACCTACCTAAAGAACAGTGCAACAACGTCATATGCCCTGAGCTTAAAATAGACAATTGTGTGGGCTACACTCCTCCGGGCGCTTGCTGCCCTGTTTGCGGAGGCGCAGTCAACTTCCTTTTCAGGTAAAATATATATATATATATATAATATATATATATATATATATATATATATATATATATATATATATATATATATAAATTAAAATTAATTTTTTGTTGTAGCCAAAAACAAGTTGATCGGTTTATGGATATGCTGAATGGCGAGCTGAGCGAGTCGTTCACGGTTGAGTCCGTATTGAGCGCATTGAGTCGTCAGATTCAAGTTGCGGAGTGTACACTCCAAGGTCACCTCACGGTTGAGATGACCATATTAGCTCTAGTGGTCCCCCGTTCCAACAAACCTTCCAAATACCAAATGGAAGCATGCGTCATGGAGGCGGAAAAGCTTGCAGTCCTCGTACAGCGTAACAGCCCTCGTATGTCCAACGAGCTGAGCCTCAGCATACTCTCCGTAGCGAAAATTGTTCATCAAAAAATCCAAACTTCCTCCGCCCTCTCGCTTAAGCCCCACTTAACCGTTCTAATCATCATTTGGATTTTGCGATAAATTTTTGTTTGTTTTTTTGCTGCTTCGTTACCATCAATGTGATATTTTCAATAGCTTCCGTTACCTAAGACCAAAGTTTATATACAGCGAAGTACTCCTCAACATCAGGCAGGGAAAAAAGCTTCCTTGTAGCGCCATGAAGGGGCAATCTTTCCAGCCTTTGTAAATAACAAGTCGTGTCTTAACATTTTCTCATTTATGTTCAAAGACAGCTTGTTTAGAAAAATCTTGTGCCAAATATTTAAAAGAAATTTATTTTCAAAGTGCAATATTTTGTTAGTCGTTTTCTTTTGTAAATAATTTGTTTTTATACACTTCTAAATTCTAACATGTCTTGAAAGCGCATTTCGTGTACCTTATTAGTTGCGAGTCAATTGAAGGCTAAGCCGTCCTCGTAAATTTGTTTAATTTATAAGCAATAATTAGCCATGGTAGAATTGGAGAAGTGTTTTTCCAAAGAGAATTTTTTTTAATTACCATTTTAGTCGTTCGTTTATATATGTTTACATTACCTGTGATATTAATGTATGTATTTGGTTTAAATCATTTTACTAATGAAAAAAAAGTCACTAAAGTTAAATTTTTCAATCCTTTTCGAAGGTATTGCATTAAATTGATGAAATAAAGTGTTCTATATGTGAATATGATAGATATAAATAAATTAATATACTTTGATGCAAATATTTTGTTTGTTTTTGTTGTATTTTGACACCGGTTAAAGCAACTCGCAAGTTTTTTCAAAAATTAAAAACTTTTTTTTGTAGGTAGGTTATTTTTAACCTCAAAACTGTGTTGTTGGTACAGGTTATATTTAACCTCAACTCGTGGCATTAGTGGTTGTTAAAAATAAAATTTATTTAATTACAAAATACATATACAATTTTATATACATTTAAAAAATAATTTTGATGATTGGTGTTTAAAAATCGGCATCCCATCCAGAGAATTCGTCTGGTGGCACGCTGTCGTCTTTAGGGAACTGGTCGAAATTCGATGTATCAGTTGGACTGTTGACTGTAGGCACAAAAGGAGGAGCGAGGGTTCTATTTTCAAGTCCGACCCAATCAAAACCTTGGAACCATCTTAAAATAAGGATTAAACAACGGAAATTAGTTGAGGTGAAGTTTACTTATGTTTTTTAATATCGGTTATTCCATCATGGTAGGAGCCGAGCCTTTCGCCGCTCACTTCTTTGCAAAGACGTTTTATCAAATTTTGCGCCGTTCTTGTCACATGGCGAGGGAATGAAACCGTATCAATTCCTTTCAATATCAAAGTGTACGTCTTCATAGGATCGGTTGATGTAAAAGGTGGCCTAAAACAATCACTAAACATGCCATCTATCAACCCTTACGTTCCAGTCAGAAGTTCATGCATGAGGATCCCCAAAGCCCAATAATCGACCGATTTGTCATGACCTTTGTTTAAAATGACTTCCGGTGCGACATACTCAGGGGTCCCGCAAAACGTCCACGTTTTATTATTTGAGCCTAACTTTTTCGCAAAACCGAAGTCAACCTACATAAAAGTTATAAAAATCCATAAATTTTTTAAAATTATAATACAAGTTTGACGTATCCTGATGTGTCGAAAAGAAGATTTTCGGGCTTGAGGTCTCTGTAGACGATATTTTTTGAATGGAGGTATTCAAGAGCTAATACTACGCAGGCGGTTATAAAACAAGCAGTTGTATCGTCAAAACAAGTTCTGTCGCGTAGTAAACTCCAAACTTCACCTCCCAGGCAAGCCTCCATTAATAAATAAACGTATTTGTCATCTCTAAATGTTTGATATAACCTAAAAGAAAAAGGTTATATAGGTTAGGTTTCAATTTTTGATATTTAACCTGCAAATAAAAGGGCTCCTGACTGAAAACATGATGTCCCGTTCGCTAAAAACGTGAGTTTGTTGGTGTGTTTCGACGATATGGACTTTTTTAAGGCACTTCAAAGCGTAAATGTTGGAAGAGGCTTTGACCAGCTCGACACGGCCGAAACCTCCTACTCCTAAAGTCGTGACAATCTCCAAGTCTTTCATTTCAATGTGTTCTTGGTCTAAAAAAAGATTAAAAACAAGTATTTTGAAATAGTCTATTAACCGCTATCGCTGTCGCTGAAGCTGCTTGAACTCGGCGGCCTTGATATTCTTTGTTTGTCTCCGTAGTCTTTTTCTTGAAGCTCGCTCAAATTGCCGATTAAAAGCATAAAAGATCTTTAAAAGATTAGCTGTAGTTTGTAAAAAATGGCTTACTCTCTATCTAAAGTAAGGCATTCGACTCCTGGAGCCATTGCGATAACGTTGGCCGTCCTAGTGTCTTCCTTTAGCAAAGCTTGTTCTCCAAAATAGTCACCTCTGCTTAAAGTTCGGACTTCTTCTTCGACGGATTCCCCTACAAAAAATAAACGTATTAAGGCCTCTGATTGGCCAAGAGGTTGTTTAAAGCCTCTGGCTCCATTAACTAATACCTGGTAACTTCTGTGTGACTTTAACATTCCCGCAGCTCAATATATAGAAAGTATCGCCTGTTGCGCCTTGCCGAACAATATAATGGCCATCTGTATAAAACTCCTAAAAAACCAAAATAAAACTTCTAAATTCCTGTAACCTCACCAGCTGCATAGAATCAGCAATTTTGCATAAAAGTCTATGACTCAGGTTGTGGAGAAGAGGGACACTTTGAAGGAAAGATATGCTGTCTTCGAGTCTCTGAAGGCCAGACCTAAGCATGATATTTTTGAAGACTCGCCTGTCCAAAACCCAAACTTCGCCATTCTCGACAACTATGGGAAATTTTATTAATTTTTATTTTACTTAAACAAGATCACCTCTTATTGACGCAGTCCGAGTGCAGTTATACAATATGGCCAGCTCTCCGAATGCTTTTCCCGATCCCATTGTGCCCAATACTGCTCCTTCTTTGATTACTTCATATTGTCCGGATTCAGAAACGTATAAATGGCTTCCTAAAAAATGAAAAATTTTATTTAAAAATTTTAAAAATGAAGAAAAAATTACCTGCTTCTCCTTCTTTAATTAAATAGCTCCCTTTTATGCAGACTCTCGAGTACATGCAGTCGATAATATCTCTCATTTGTCCTGGTTCTAAATTTTTCAAAAAATCGTTCTCTAATAAGGCACTTTTGATTAATTGCTTTGATCTGAAGTCTTTTTCGTGTGCGATGAGCTGGATGTTTCCGGAGGTTTGGTCGCCCTCGGAACTTTCTGCGGAAACTCCTTGCTTCTTGTTGATCTGCCCGGCCAACCCTTGACCTTGATGCAACGTCCCAAGAAACTCATCTTTATTATATTTGACCGTTTGCTGCAAAACACTCTGAAAAAATAAAATAAAAAGGAGTTTATTATTGCAAGTCAGGACATGAATGAAAACTATAACCTCATTTATAAACCCAAGAATAACCTCCGAAAAATCGATTGTGGTAATTTTTTTGCATAAAAGCGCACGGAATAATTCCGTGAGGCATTTTTAAGATAAGAAAAATTGTTTTGACACTAATCAAATCGTGAGATTCTTTCGTTTTCAGTGGCCAAACCGGGTTATTAGGTCAAAAAACGCCTTTAAAAGATCAGGAAAAAATCCTCTTAACTTTTTCAAAAAGAGAGTTATTGTAGGTGTTATCCTTGATTTTGAGTTTGGGTGAGGTGTAGGGAGAGTAGGGGAGGTGTTTGGAGAGTGGGTGAGTGGGGGTGAGGTGATGGGAGAGTGGGGGAAGTGATGGGAGAGTGGATGAGGTGCTGGGAGAGTGGATGAGGTGCTGGGAGAGTGGGGGAAGTGCAGGGAGAGTGAAGGAAGTGCAGTTAGAGTGGGTGAGGTGATAGGAGAGAGGGGGAAGTGTAGGGAGAGTGGGGGAAGTGCAGGGAGAATGGGTAGGGTGCTGGGATAGTGAGTGAGGTGATGGGAGAGTGGGGGAAGTGATGGGAGAGAGGGGTAAGTGTAGGGAGAGTGGGGAAGTGCAGGGAGAGCGGGGGAAGTGCAGAGAGAGTGGGGGAAGTGCAGAGAGAGTGGGGGAAGTGCAGGGAGAAAGGGGAAAGTGCAGGGAGAGTGGGTGAGGTGATGGTGATGGGGGAAGTGTAGGGAGAGTGAGTGAGGTGATGGGAGTGTGGGTGGGGTGCTGGGAGAGTGGGGGAAGTTATATTACAGTGGGGGAGGTGATGGGAGAGTGGGGGAAGTGTAGGTAGAGTGGGGGAAGTGTAGGGAGAGTGGAGGAAGTGCAGGGTGAGTGAGGGGAGGTGCAGAGAGAGTGGGGGAAGTGCAGGGAGAGTGGGGAAGTGCAGGGAGAGTGGGGAAGTGCAGGGAGAGTGGGGAAGTGCAGGAGAGCGGGTGAGGTGATGGGATAGTGGGGGAGGTGATGGGCGAGTGGGGAGGTGATGTGAGAGTGGGGGAAGTGATGTGAGAGTGGGGGAAGTGCAGGGAGAGTGGGTGAGGTGATTGGAGTGAGGGGAAGTATAGGGAGAATGGGTGAGGTGATTGGAGTGAGGGGAAGTATAGGGAGAATGGGTGAGGTGCTGGGAGAGTGGTGAGGCGATGGGAGAGTGAGGGGGGTGATAGGATACCCATAAACCCCAAAACTCATTTCTTCATCAAGAGCTTTGTAGAGCCCCAAATTGAGAAATTTCGATTTATAGTGTCCCTACTCCATTCCACCTTTTTTTACACGAATTCTCGAGATTAAATTGATGAAAACGTATATTTTTAGGCGTAAGTTTGCTAAATATAACGTCTAGCGTGCCCTAAAGCAATTTTACATGACATAGTTAAGATTTCGATGCTTATATGGACTTAAAACGATTCTATCATCGTTGCTTTCGAAAGGAAATCGAACTTCCTTTTTTTTCCCAGAAAGTCCAAAAAACCAACCTAGTTCTGACAATATCTATGCATCGGCGGAAGTACTCGCGTGTTTATCTAAAAGCGAAATCACGTTTCAACCTCTATTTTTTGAGTCTATTTTTAGCACAAAGGGGGTACTTAAAGCTCATGTATTCAAAAAACAAACAAATCAATGAATCGTCAACATGACCTAACTCAAAATCTACAATTGATTGTGAAGAGGCAACACGACCTAACTCAACGTTTTATGCGAAAAGAGTTCGCGAAATACTTTCTTAAAATGAATTTCGAAATTTTATTAATATCACGTATTGTGCCAGATCTTCGCAACATGATAAGTTACGTACGTCATGAAAAACGATTTTTTTTCCTAAGGTGGGCCTCGTTAATTCGTTCGATTAATTTTCCGGCTCAACAGCCGGGAAATAATCGAATTGTCTTATAAGGCGTTTTTCTCCTGCTTCGAACACGACATGAAAAATTGAAGTTTCGTCCCCATTTGAAAGAAGCGCCTACGTTTACGATTATTGTAATTTCTGGACGTTAAAGGGGTCAAACGTTGGCAATTGACTACACGTCATCGGTTAAATAGATCGATTAAACGGCAGGTATTGGTCAATAAACCTTAAGGAAGGTAATGGTCTTTTTTGAACTTTAGTTCTGAAAATCGCCCCTAGTTTGAGTATCATCCAAATGTTTTTTAATTAATTTACTTGCGAAATGTATTGAAAAGAATTTGGTGTAATGCTGGTAGCGACATGGGTATCAAATCGACCCTGAACCATTTTTTCTCGAACGTTATCGCACCGCCCGACGTTCTATTGTATTCAAAAAGGCGCAAGCCCTCTTCCAATTTCCTCGGTTAATAACTTAGATATTCGGGCACGGCACGCTCATTAAAAAATAATTAAAAAATTGCGAAAGTCCAAAAAAAGACGAGATCGATCAAACATCAAGCATTGACGTTAGATTGTATAAAAAGACAGTTTATTTAGTGTTTTTGTGGTCAGAAGGGGTTAAGGTCGAATAGGGTAATTAGGTTATTACCTCCCGTTTCGTTGGTGTGTCCACAATACTGATAAAGTAATTAGAGCAATATATTTTTCCAACAGCGAATATTGTACGGTTGTCAATACACTTTTATTGACCTGAAAACATGGGTTGATAAAAATAAGATATTAGCCTAATTGAATCGTCTGTCGACAGTCGAGCTTTGTCAACCGTTTCGCTAAAGTGACACAAACAGGACGCCTGATGATTTCGCCTTTCGCACAACGATGTGAATTTTACGACCGGAGAGAACATCGCGATAAAACGAAATTGGACGATATCATCTATCGACAAAATCGGAATGCTCTTGTCCAAAGCAGGCTATTGTGCATGAGCGACAGTAATGTTGTGTATTGGCATGAAAGCCATGTCATCACTCATCATATGAGTGTCTATAGAGTCATCAATGAGAGTATCTAGAACTTGCAGTTATTGGTTCTCTATAAGCACACTCATCATAGGTGACTAAGTAAGCCATATACTTCATGTGGTTGTGTGTGCCAGTCTGATCGTATCTGGCACCAGAATTTAGGCAGTCAGGCATTCCGTGGCTGCTGCTTTGAAAAGAGTGCTATGTCAATATAGGCAAACAGCTACACCAGACACCCCACTAAACTTAGTTGTCATGGTAACCTTCACTTGAAATTATACAGCCACCACAAAGGACATCATTTTACCAGCCTACTGGCAGCACTCATAGAGAACCGACCATTACTTAAAAAGCATGTCACAACACTCTCAATTTGTTGTCGGGTTTTTTATCTCATTAATCTCGTCCTTTTATTTAAATACGAAATAAGATGTTTTTTCCACCTGAGGAATCATAATTCTCTGCATTTTTGGTCCTCCGAGACGGGCCGGATTTAGCTTAATGCAAATTTTATGCGCTGATATGTACGCCATTTCCCAAGCTTAATTTCGAGTGTATTATTACTAAGATCAAGGGATACTCAAAGCAAACTTAGTTTTTCTGAAGTACACGTGCTTTTGAAAAACTGTCACTCATTTAAAACAAGTGATAATTTTTAGAGCGTTTTATACATATACAGAACAAATTGATTATTTGCGAATCTGGGTGCCACTTTTCGTAGGATTAATGGAAGAAAAGTGTCTTACTCTGAGTTTGTGTATTTCTCTCTTTGGAGGTGAGGAGCATGTTGGTCTTTTTCCTCAGCTCCTTTTGCGTGGGCAGTTTCCGAGTGTGTTGATAGGTGCACACAGCCGTTGTCCATGGACGTTGGTCGGTCGTCGGCGAGGATTCGCTGAGTGAGACGGGCCGGTAGCGCAGCTCCCGAACAGACTGTTACAAACGTGCCCTGACCTCTGCTTCACATCGCCGTCGCTCCGGAGGCGGCCCTCGACGATGCTCCAAAAACGCACCGGCCGCGCCATCTGGTCGCTGGTGCATCCCTTCCATTTCCCTTTTCGCGCTCTCTCTTAGCCTCTTCGCCACAATTCACCGTAGAGCATAGCTCCATCTCCTTCTCGCAATATGGTATCGTGCCTTGTGTTCAAGAAGTGTTAGTTCTCTGTCTCGATCTTGAAAACTGACACGCTTCTCGCTCCGCGTGCTGAGCTTAAGAAGACCGTTTTCCAATATCTCAACTCCATCTTCCTTCCATTCGTATACTCGTTCCATTCGTTTCTTTCGCCTCGTAATTTCGTATCACCTTCGCATCCATATCACATCCCTCTTCATCAAATTCTAAACAAAAAACATCCAATTAGTACCTTCAATAAGAAAGAAAGCTTATATCACCCATTCTATGCAAAATAGCAACTCTAACAGTATACATAACTGATATATGAAATAAGTTAAACAAATAATTCGTTTTAAATGAATAAAACCAGGAAAAAGCATAAAAGGGGGTAAAAACATCCTAGTCACGCTTTTGGTATCGTGACGCCTTGGAAATTGTAGTGACGCCCTTTTAAAAGCATAAAAATGTTAAACGCAAAATCAATTGTATCTTCATTCATTTGGATATTTAGGTGTAGCATTTGTGCCCCACCTAATGTAGAAAGTGTTGGCGTTATGGGTTTTCTTATTCAAATATCAAACTATGTATTGATTAAATTGGTTAAACAAAAGGGCCTCTCGGGTTGCATCGAAACTTGCTTCCATGAAATATTCTTGGTAGCTAAATAAGAACGAACCTCAAGTATCTAAAACTGCGTTATTCGACTATTTTTTCCTCTGCCCTGATTGCTTCATTTACCTTTTCCCATGATTACCCAAACTATCTATCCTCACTACCTTAATTTATTACCTAACTACCTTCTACAATACCCCCAATTAACCTTTCCCCACTACCTTCCCTCATTACCCTATTTACTTTTCCCCACTCTCTAAACTGATTACCCCAATTACCTTTCATCACTACCTTCCTACAATAAACCAATTACCTTTCCATACTACCTTCCATCATTACTCTATCTACTTTTCCCCAGTTTCTTAACTAATTACCCTAATTACCCCCGCTACCTTCCTTCATTACAGCAATTACCTTTCGCCACTACCTTCTCTCGATACCCTATCTACTTTTCCCCACTTCCTTAACTGATTACCCAATACCTTTTCCCACACCTTCCCCAATACCCAATTACCCAAATTACCTTTCCTCACTACCCTGCCACTACAATACCCCAATTACCTTTCCCACTACCTTCCATCATACCTATCTACTTTTCCCCACTTCCTTAACTGATTACCCCAACTACCTTTCCCACCTCCTTCCCACAATGACCCCATTTACCTTTCCCCACTACCTCCCTCATTACCCTATCTACTTTTCCCACTCTCTTAAATGATTACCCCAATCACCTTTCCGACTACCCTCCCTTTCTCACTACCCCAATTACCTATCCCCACTACCTTCCTTCATTACCCTAATTACCTTTCCCACACTTCTTAACTGATTACCCCAATTACCTTTTCCACAACTTCCTACAATACCCAATTACCTTTCCCCATTATCTTCCATCATTACCCTATCCTACTTCCCCTCACTTCCCCACTACCTATCTCCTCACTACCTTCCCTCATTACCTATCTACTTTTCCCCACTTCCTTACTGATACCCCAACTACCTTTTCCACTACCTTCCTACAATACCTACTGACTACTCAACTACCTTGCTCGCTACCCTTGCCTCATACCCTCTCTACTTTTCCCCCACTCCTTAACTGATTACCCCAACTACCTTTTCCCACTATCTTCCTACAATACCTTAACTGACTACCCTCAACTACCTTTCCTCGCTACCTTGCCTCATTACCCTCTCTACTTTTCCCCACTTCCTTAACTGATTACCCCAACTACCTTTTCCCACTACCTTCCTACAATACCAAATTACCTTTCCCCACTACCTTGCCTCATTACCCTCCCTACTTTTCCCCACTTCCTTAACTGACTACCCTCAACTACCTTTCCCCTCAACCTTCCTCATTACCACTTTTTCCACTACTGCTCCCACATTTCACCACAACTAACTTCCCCCACCACCTCCTCCAAATACTTAATCCCACTCTACCAGAACCACAAACACAAACTGATTTTTTTAGCGGATTCTGTGTCTGAGGAAGTTACAAATAAAATATTTTTAGGAAAGTCCCATCGGGGACTTCTTCCAAAAAAGTCATTTTATTTTTTGTTTTCGCCTTAAAAAACTTTTAAATGGGCTAATGACGAAAGTGTTCGCGAAATAATTATAAGGTTGTGTCGCGAATAATATAAATATTCAATGACGTATTAATCTGAGGTTTCAAAATAAATTGTATATTGGCGATTTTTTTTTTCTTTTAAATACAGACAACTAGTGCGAGGCCAGGACCAATTTAATTTCACTCGGTGTAATTACCTCAGGTCTTTCGGGGTCCTGTTCGATTTAAAATTGACCTCGAGGGGAGGCGTTCTTTCAATCAACTCGATTTCGAAGAATTCGCGTAATTTTGTCGCCTATGACGTAAAAATAAAATTGCGAATATGAAATTTGGCTCCTTAATCACATTTTTCGTAATTTTTTGAACATTTTGTTAAAAATTAATTTTTTTTTTCAATATGAAAGAGTGATCCCAGAGCCCGAAACCTGCATCACAATGACATCAACTTCCGGCTCAAAACAAAAGTTCTGAAGTTGCTAAAACGAATTTGGATTTGGAACTTGGGTCTTGTAAGGATTATGTAGCGAAAAAAGGACTTCTGTCTCGATCTTAGTCCAATCATGGGGGCCGTGGAGGATGAATAAATTTAGTGGGACCGTCCACGTTCGACGTGGGCCTAATAACATTCAGCCGAAGAAATCAACAAGAGCGGTGCTAATGATGAAACTCTAGCTTATGGAATCACACCTCTTTTTCTTAAGTCCTCGATAACGTGAATTTTATCGGGGATGCTCTTCAAAAAACGTGGTATGGAGGAGGAACCCCAGAACACAAGTTTTCTCAAAAGTTAGGGGCTCTACAGACCTCTTTACAACCGCCAAACCACCTCCCCACTTAACAGTATCCATCACTTCTCCCGAACCCAGACATCCCCCCAGGACTCAACCTTTTTCCCTATCACCTCCCTACCCTCCATCTCACCGTCACTCTCCCATCACCTCCACTACCTCCCCCAAACCTTCCACCATGTATCACCACTTTCCCATTACCTCCCCTACTCGTCTCAGGGTGAATATTCAGTGACATATTTTAGCGAGATTCCGGTTGTTGGGTTCAAATGGCCAGGGGCGGATCAGGCCGCCGGGCCGCTGCCCTCGAGGGCCGTGAGGGCCATTGTTTAAACTAAAATAGGAGTAAAAAAAAAGTTGAAAGAGCAAAAAATTCGAGGTACTGAAACATTTCACACGGGCCTGGGCTATTCGAGGGGAAATCGAGGTTTTAAGAGTTAATTTTTCGTCGAAAAACTTCGAAATCGAGGTTTTAAGAGTTAATTTTTCGTCGAAAAACTTCGAAATCGAGGTTTTAAGAGTTAATTTTTCGTCGAAAAACTTCGAAATCGAGGTTCTAAGAGTTAATTTTTCGTCGAAAAAATTCGAAATCGAGGTTTTAAGAGTTAATAATTTTTCGTCGAAAAACTTCGAAATCGAGGTTTTAAGAGTTAATTTTTCGTCGAAAAACTTCGAAATCGAGGTTTTAAGAGTTAATTTTTCGTCGAAAAACTTCGAAATCGAGGTTTTAAGAGTTAATTTTTCGTCGAAAAACTTCGAAATCGAGGTTTTAAGAGTTAATTTTTCGTCGAAAAACGTCGAAATCGAGGTTTTAAGAGTTAATTTTTCGTCGAAAAACTTCAAAATCGAGGTTTTAAGAGTTAATTTTTCGTCGAAAAACGTCGAAATCGAGGTTTTAAGAGTTAATTTTTCGTCGAAAAACTTCGAAATCGAGGTTTTAAGAGTTAATTTTTCGTCGAAAAATTCGAAATCGAGGTTTTAAGAGTTAATTTTTCGTCGAAAAATGTCGAAATCGAGGTTTTAAGAGTTAATTTTTCGTCGAAAAACTTCGAAATCGAGTGTAGCTGGGATATTCTATAAGTAAAAACACACACGGAAATTGCACTTTATAAACGCTGATTCTGAGGTTTTTGTACAAAAATTGGCTTTTAAAACCATGATTTTGGGGTTTCTGACAAAAAATTGTCTCTTAGAAGTTATTGAGGTGTGGTGTAAACGGAAATTTGGCTTTAGAAATGTTGACTTTGAGTTTTTGACGAAAATTTGGCTCTTAAACCTTTGATTTTGAGGTTTTTGGACGAAAAATTACGCTTTACAAATGTTGATTTTGAGGTTTTTGAAGAAAAATTGGCTCTTATAATGTCAAGTTTAAGGTTTTTGACGAAAAAAGGCTCTTAAAACTTTGATTTTGAGGGTTTTTAAAGAAAAAATTCGCTCTTATAATGTCGATTTTAAGGTTTTTGATGAAAAATAGCGTTAAAATATGTTCAGAACGAGAAGAAAAACTAAATTTTTGGGGAATATTTGGGGGGAAAAAAGACCGGTCTAGTGGATGCGCCCGGTGGGCCGAAAACGGCCGATCCGCCCCTGCAATGGCTTGTTACTTTTTTCATTTTCATATAATTTTTGATTTCCAGCCAATTTCTAAGCAAATGATAGCTAGAGCGACCTATCGAAACATTTTCGAACGATCGACGACCGTTTCGTCGCTAGAAAGCGCCACTTGGAAAGGAAACCTTTCGGGGTCAACCGACACGTCATTTACATAATAGTGGTCACAGATTCGTAAGTGGCGGCGCTCGAGTCGTAATTGACACCCATAAACAAATTTTCAAACGCACCCCGCCAAAAAACGCCGACGAAATTTTTTGCCAATTTCACTTACATACAGCCACCCAAATATTCTGTTTTTGTTTTATATATTACTTTATTGATCTACCTCAATAAAACGACCTGGATAATAAGATCGATGTTTGCGCCTAATAAAAAAAGACATCTTAATTTTAATGGATTTTACGAGCTTTCTTTTCTGGCTACAAAAATTGTCTAACCATGCAACGATACTTGGACAAAAGCTCTATAAAACGGTAACTCGGGAGGTTGGATTGAGGGTAGGGGAGGTGATGGGAGAGTGGTGGTGAGGGGAAGGTTAGGGTTGAAAATCGAGGAGGGTTGGAGGTTCGAGGAGGTGATGATAGATTGGGTGTGGTGGAGGAAGATGCTTACCTAGGAGGTCCTCGACAGCCAGATTGTTCGTTCCACTTCCGGTCTCTACCGGATAGATAGTTTTCGCGTGAAAGCCTAAACGGACAATTTCATTTGATAGGCCAATTTTTCAAAAGTGACGAATGGGAAAGGTATCACGCCACTCCATGACCACTTTCATTTTATGAACATCGCTTTTTAAACGCAATTTTTCGTCCATAAACTGGCACATAAGGTCCCTTTATCAGCCCAAAACAGTTTTTCTATCTTATCTCGACAGATTTTACTGGATTCATTGTTTTGTTTTAAAAAATGAGGTTGGATTATAAAAAATTCGTTAATGATTATCTTTTTATGGTCCAGATCAAGGTCGAAAATCTTTGTTGGAGAAAGAAAGAGAAACGGAGGCAAAAAAAACTTTGTCATTTCTTGACCTCAGAGTGACAATGAATCCTTTTGTCGCTTATTTTGAAATATTTTTTGTTCGGATGTTAAAAAAAAGATGAATTATTTATTATTTGTGCAATTTGAAGCGTTTTTTTGTTCACGTACCTAAATTTTCATCAATCATGAGTACTAAAGTCTTGCTCTGGTTTGTTCCGAGGGCTCATTCCAGCCGGCACTAAATCAAAACCGCGGGAGGGTCTCGGTCCTGCTTTGGCGGTGGGGGCGGAGACCTCGACGGGCTCTTCTTAACTGATAATAAGACGAGAAAACAAGAAATTTGGCGCAGAAGCGGGACGTCGGAAAATGGAGGCGTTAAATCGAGCATGAATTTTTAACGTTTAACCCACAAAAAAGAAGTTTGATTAATCGATAGTTCGTGTGACCCTTGAAGGAAACACGCACAACGTTTTGTTGATTTTTTCCATTTCACGATTCTAATAGTTTTCCGTCGTCAAATATGTGACATTGTGGTCCTTAGGTCCACTAGCATACGGTGCTTTGGTGAAGATCGGTGGTTTTCTATCGATATCTCCATTTGGAAATTTTTATCACCCAAAAAACCTCAAACATTTTTGGACTTTTTTATGTTTTTGCTCATAACTTCTGAAACGTTAGATTTATGTCGAAAGGTCACTTATAACAATAATAAAGGTTATAAATTACCTAAAATTTGCGCCTAACCGCAGCTCTGTAGTTTAATAGTTCTTGAGATATTGGACTTCAAAAATTCCAACTTTTTCGAAAAGTTTTTTAGCAATATTGAAAAAAATTATATTTGGATGCCGTACGGGAGAACAATAGTCCGATAGAGTCTAGAGCCGTTGCTCTAGCACAAAATGCTTTGTGTTGTTTTTCAAACATTCGAAATTTTGTACTTTTTTAAGTTTTTGCCTCATAACTTCTGAAAAGTTAGTTTTATGCGAAAGGTCACTTATAACAATAATAAAGGTTATAAAATTACCTAAAATTTGCGCTTAACCGCAGCTCTGTAGGTCCAATAGTTCTTGAGATATTGGACTTCAAAATTAAAACTTTTCGCGAAAAAATTTTTTTAGCAATATGAAAAAAATTACATTTGGAGGCGGTACGGGAGAACAACTAGTCCGATTGTCTCCAGACCGTTGCTCTAGCACAAATTGCTTTGTGTTGTTTTTCAAAACTTCGAATTTTTGTACTTTTTGAAGTTTTTGCTCATAACTTCTGAAACGTTGTTTTATGCGAAAGGTCACTTATAAAAATAATAAAGGTTATAAAATTACCTAAAATTTGCGCTTAACCGCAGCTCTCTAGGTCTAATAGTTGCTGAGATATTGGACTTCAAAAATTCCAACTTTTCCAAAAAATTGTTTTTAGCAATATAGAACTAAAAAACTCACATTTGTTGGCCGTAGCGGAGAACAACTAGTCCGATTGTATCCAGACCGTTGCTCTAGCACAAATTGCTTTGTGTTGTTTTTCAAAACATCGAACTCAATTTCGAAAATACTTAACGCGAAATATTTCGTCAAAATAAAGATTCTTGAAATGGTTCCAAAATTCGAGCTAGTTCAGTTCATTAATCTCCGCCAAAGGTACTAATATTGGCTCAAATGGTTTTCCCTCACAAGACAAACGTTTATTTTTCCATTTTAGCCGCCTTGAAATTCGTTTTTGAAAATTCCGACCTCGTGTCGACAATAGAAATCCTGATTTAATTTTGAAGTTTATTTAGGAATTAGGATTAACGATTTTGCTTCTCGTTTCTAAACACGCGATCCCATTCAAAACGTACGGTTGGTGACCCTGGGAATTATTTGCAGTCATTTCGCCATTGCCCTATTTAGTGCCCCAATTAAAATTTAACGATTTGCACTTATAAACCAACAAAGCTATTATTAAAGGATTTAAAAATTTTTTTTTTTCTGTTTTGAATAGCGACTTGTTTAGGGCCACGTGGTCGTAATAAGGCCTTAATACAAACAAAATGTTTTCGTGGAATTCAATGGCGCGTTTGAAACGATGAGGACAAAATGAGGAATTAATTAACAGAATAAACTTTTTATTTTCCTTTTCACCCAAAATGTGTTTTTTTGACCCTTTTTAGGACGAAAAACAAGAATCTGAAGTCGGTTTCAGGATATAAAAACTTTTTTTACGACCTCACCAAAGGGGGGACCCTTCTTCACTTTTTCGACCTGAAAATTTTCATTTTTCGATTTCAACTAAAAATTGGTTTTTGACTATTTTTAGGGTGAAAAACAAGCATCCGAGGTCGTTTTCGGGATATAAAAATATTTTTTCGACCTCACCAAAGGGGGGACCCTTTTTCACTTTTTCGACCTGAAAATTTTTATTTTTTGATTTCAACCAAAAATTGGTTTTTGACTATTTTTGGGGTGAAAAACAAAAATCTGAAGTCGGTTTCAGAATATAAAAATTTTTTTTTTGACCTCACCAAAGGGGGGGCCCTTCTTCACTTTTTCGACCTGAAAATTTTCATTTTTTGATTTCAACTAAAAATTGGTTTTTGACTATTTTTGGGGTAAAAAACAAGAATCCGAGGTTGTTTTTGGGATATAAAAACATTTTTTTCGATCTCACTTTTTAGACCTGAAAGTTTTCATTTTTTGATTTCAACTAAAAATTAGTTTTTGACTATTTTTGGGGTGAAAAACAAGAATCTGAAGTCGGTTTCAGGATATAAAAACTTTTTTTTCGACCTCACCAAAGGGGGGACCCTTCTTCACTTTTTCGACCTGAAAATTTTTATTTTTTGATTTCAACTAAAATCTGGTTTTTGACCATTTTTAGGGTGAAAAACAAGAATCTGAGGTCGTTTTTGGGATATAAAAACATTTTTTTCGACCTCACCAAAGGGGGGACCCTTCTTCACTTTTTCGACCTGAAAGTTTTCATTTTTTGATTTCAACTAAAAATTGGTTTTTGACTATTTTTAGGGTGAAAAACAAGAATCTGAAGTCGGTTTCAGGATATAAAAACTTTTTTTTTCGACCTCACCAAAGGGGGGACCCTTCTTCACTTTTTCGACCTGAAAATTTTTATTTTTTGATTTCAACTAAAATGTGTTTTTTGAACATTTTTAGGGCGAAAAACAAGAATCCGAGGTCGTTTTTAGGATATAAAAACATTTTTTCGTCCTCACCAAAGGGGGGGTTCTTCACTTTTTCGACCTGAAAGTTTTCATTTTTTGATTTCAACTAAAAATTGGTTTTTGACTATTTTTGGGGTGAAAAACAAGAATCCGCGGTCGTTTTTGGGATATAAAAACATTTTTTTCGATCTCACTAAAAGGGGGACTCTTCTTCACTTTTTAGACCTAAAATTTTTTATTTTCGATTTCACATAAAATGTGTTTTTTTGACCATTTTTAGGGGGAAAAACAAGAATCTGAAGTCGGTTTCAGGATATAAAAACTTTTTTTTTTTTTTCGACCTCACCAAGGACCCTTCTTCACTTATTCGACCTGAAAATTTTTATTTTTTGATTTCAACTAAAATCTGGTTTTTGACCATTTTTAGGGTGAAAAAACAAGAATCTGAAGTCGTTTTTGGGATATAAAAACATTTTTTTCGACCTCACCAAAGGGGGGACCCTTCTTCACTTTTTTGACCTGAAAATTTTCATTTTTTGATTTCACCCAAAATCTGGTTTTTGACCATTTTTAGGGTTAAAAACATGAATCTGACGTCGTTTTTGGGATATAAAAACATTTTTTTTCGATCTCACCAAAGGGGGGACCCTTCTTCACTTTTTCGACCTGAAAGTTTTCATTTTTTGATTTCAACTAAAAATTGGTTTTTGACTATTTTTGGGGTGAAAAACAAGAATCTGAGGTCGTTTTTGGGATATAAAAACATTTTTTTTCGATCTCACCAAAGGGGGGACCCTTCTTCACTTTTTCGACCTGAAAATTTTCATTTTTTGATTTCAACTAAAATCTGGTTTTTGACCATTTTTAGGGTGAAAAAACAAGAATCCGAGGTCGTTTTTGGGATATAAAAACATTTTTTTTCGACCTCACCAAAGGGGGGACCCTTCTTCACTTTTTCGACCTGAAAATTTTCATTTTTTGATTTCAACTAAAATCTGGTTTTTGACCATTTTTAGGGTGAAAAACAAGAATCTGAAGTCGTTTTTGGGATATAAAAACATTTTTTTTCGATCTCACCAAAGGGGGGACCCTTCTTCACTTTTTCGACCTGAAAATTTTCATTTTTTGATTTCAACCAAAATGTGTTTTTTGACCATTTTTAGGGCGAAAAACAAGAATCTGAGTCGTTTTTAGGATATAAAAACAATTTTTTCGACATCACCAAAGGGGGGTGACCCTTCTTTACTTTTTCGACCAGAAAATTTTCGTTTCTCGATTTGATCCAAAAATTGGTTTTTGACCATTTTCAGGGTGAATAACAAGAATCTGAAGTCGTTTTTTGGATAAAAAAACTTTTTCGACCTCATCAAAGGGGGGACCCTTCTTCACTTTTTCGACCCGAAAATTTTTTATTTTTGATTTCACTAAAATTGTTTTTTTGACCATTTTTAGGGTGAAAAACAAGAATCTGAAGTCGGTTTTGGGATATAAAAACTCGACCTCACCAAAGGGGGGACCCTTCTTCACTTTTTCGACCTGAAAATTTTTATTTTTTGATTTCAACTAAAATCTGGTTTTTGACCATTTTTAGGGTGAAAAAACAAGAATCCGAGGTCGTTTTTGGGATATAAAAATATTTTTTCGACCTCACCAAAGGGGGGACCCTTCTTCACTTTTTCGACCTGAAAATTTTTATTTTTTGATTTCAACTAAAATCTCGTTTTTGAACATTTTTAGGGTGAAAAACATGAATCTGAGGTCGTTTTTGGGATATAAAAACATTTTTTCGACCTCACCAAAAGGGGGGACCCACCCTTCTTCACTTTTTCGACCTGAAAGTTTTCATTTTTTGATTTCAACTAGAAATTGGTTTTTGACTATTTTTAGGATGAAAAACAAAAATCCGAGGTCGATTTAAGAATATAAAAACTTTTTTTTCAACCTCACCAAAGGGGGGACCCTTCTTCACTTTTTTGACCTGAAAATTTTTATTTTTTTATTTCAACTAAAATGTGCTTTTTGACCATTTTTATAGCAAAAAACAAGAATCCGAGGTCGTTTTTGGGATATAAAAACATTTTTTCGACCTCACCAAAAGGGGGACCCTTTTTCACTTTTTAGACTAGAGAACACCATTTCATTAGACATTGACATTGAACAATCTAGAACCTGCATTCTCCTTTCCTCACTCATTCTCCGTTGACAAACAAATGCGCATCGTTAGGATAAGATAATGTACATATTTTATGGCCCAATAAAGGACAAAAACGAAAAAAACCTTGAATATTACAAAACGTGAAATAACATTGTTTCCTAACCTTTCACAGTTCATTTGTCTCTTTTTTATATTTCCGAGTAGTAATGACCGAATAAAAGAAATTATGACGCCTTGACCGATGATAAAACGCCAGACGTGTAAGCGCCTACGTTCTATTTGTTTTATTTAACACGATCTAGATACATAAAATGACGTCTTTTCACTTTTTTCCCCACCATCAATATTCATAGGGCTGTTTACAATCTATTTGAAGAAACTAATTGTACTAATATCCGTCTCCGAGCGTCCTTGCTCGACCATTTCGACTAATTATCGCCCTAATACCAAGTGTCTGGAGCTATCCACGAATACAACTTTCTCAAAATGTCAAACTACCGGAAATTTATTCATTTTACGAGAAGGCGTCAACCCAGACGGTGATTACCGGCAAGGATAAAGGAAGCGTCCTTGTCTCATTTTCATCCTGACGCGATGATTTGGTAATCTCGTATTATTCGACTTTCTTTATGAATAGAAACGAAAATTGTTCGTTTTGTCACCTTGAAATGCGGTTTTTCATTCTTATATAATTTTTTCGTTTTTTTATGATTTTTTTTCTTATGTAGTCTGCAATTAACTTTCTTTCCCTTCAGCTATGTTGAATCCTACACAAAATTCTTGTCCGACTTAGTTTTTTAAATTTTTAACAAGACATTAATATCTAATTAAGCGGTCAGAGAACCTGACGCCTACTTTTTATTTTGATGGACATATTTTTCATTGAGAAGTCGTTATAATATTATTAAGCACTTAAGAACTGACTGGAGCCACTGGAGATGGAAAAGTTGGCTCAGATTGCGATGTTTTTAGAAAAAAAAAAAAAAGAAAGAAAAAAGTTTCTTTTTTAAAGGTAATTTGAGTGTTATACCTGAAATTGAAGAGGTTTCACTTATATTTTCGGCAGGGTTGCCAGATTGGGCGATTTATCGAGAATTGGGCTACTTTTGTTGGGCCTAATCCGGCAACCCTGCAATCCCACAAAGTTTGGCTTTTGTCATTGTTGCCATTTTGGGTAATTTATTGCAAATTTGACATCTTTGTTGGGTCTAATCTGGCAACATTGGAATGCCACAAAGTTTAGCATTTGAAATTGTTGCCATTTTGGACAATTTACCGCAAGTTGGGCTACTTTGTTGGGTCTAATCTGGCAACATTGCAATCCCACAAAGTTTAACATTTGACATTGTTGCCATTTTGGACAATTTACCGCAAGTTGGGCTACTTTGTCGGGTATTATCTGGAAATATTGCAATCCCACAAAGTTTGGCATTTGTCATTGTTGCCATTTTGGGTAATTTATTGAAAATTTGACATCTTTGTTGGGTCTAATCTGGCAACATTGCAATCCCACAAAGTTTAGCATTTGACATTGTTGCCATTTTGTACAATTTACCGCAAGTTGGGCTACTTTATTGGGCCTAATCTGGCAACATTGCAATCCCAAAAAGTTTAGCATTTGCCATTGTTGCATTTTTGGACAATTTACCTCAATTTGGGCTACTTTGTTGGGTCTAATCTGGCAGCAATGCAAATCTACAAAGTTTGGCTTTTGTCATTGTTGCCATTTTGGGTAATTTGGGTAATTGGATATCTTTGTTGGGTCTAATTTGGCAACATTGGAATGCCACAAAGTTTGGCATTTGACAGTGTTGTCATTTTGGGCAATTTATCGCAAGTTGGGCTACTTTGTTGTGTATAATCTGGCATCATTTCAATCCCACAAAGTTTAGAATTTGACATTGTTGCCATTTTGGACTATTTACCGTAAATTGGGGTACTTTGTTCCCCAACAAAGTTTGTTGGGTCTAATCTGGCAACACTGTAATCCCACAAAGTTTAGCATTTGACATTGTTGCCATTTTGGACTATTTACCGCAAGTTGGGCTACTTTGTTGGGCCTAATCTGGCAACACCGATTTTAGGGGTTTTACGTGTTTTTTCACATGATTTAGGTTTTAGGTATTTTTGATAGAATTTGAGATGTTAGTGAGTTTTTACTTGACTATGAAAGGGTGTCACTTAAATATTTCAACTTGAAGGGTTCGCTTTAATTTCGGTTTAAGCGGATTTCCAAAGGAAAAGAAGCTATTGCGGTCGGATGGAAGGTCTGGGCCCAAATGTATATTCGTGATCAGGGTGCTCTGGGATCATTTTTAGTTAAAATCGAGCTTTTTCTACTTTTTTCGTGATTTCACGTTTACTACTGTTAGAGAGGTCCTGTTCGTGAAATATCTTTGTTCGATGTTAGCTTTGTTTTGACTTTTGAGACAAATTTAGAAATTGTCAATATTCTAAAGTGAAAGGATGCCATTGTATTTTATGTGAAAAATCGAAGAAAGAAACGTCACTTTTGTGACGTACATGATTATTTATTTAGATCAATTTACGTAAACGTTTATAGGTCGAACAACTTTTGTGGACGATATCAAGAAATATCAGTACGTCATCATTATTGTAGGTGGTTGTTAATAATTTATTGTTTATTATTAAACAATTTTGAAGTAGGTAGTTCAATTAGGAAAAAATGGGGCACGCGAATTAAGGCCTTTTAAGACAATTTCATCCTTCTGGCACTTTTGTATTTATACTTTTGGCACATCCTATACTGGTTACTAGCTTATCTATGATGAATGAGATATTTTGAAACCTGTTTGGTAGGCGAATGAAAATTGAAAATTATTGAAGAAAGTAGGTGAAGACGTACCTTGCCGGCGTGATTGTTTTTCGGGTGAGTTTTTTAACAACGTCGCGGGTACACAGATATGAGAGGCGATCGTAAACTGAGTTATTGGGGAAATGAACGTGCCGAGAAAGTGGGGAGGGTACGCGGCGGTGACGTACGTGTCCCTTCGCGAGACTGGCGTCAGACGGAAGGGGTCGAAGATGCGAGCGACTCTTTTCACCAGAAAACCGATAGATGAGAAGTCAATATGCAAATAAAAAGAAAATCTTGGACTAGGAAAAAATAATATCTAATAACATGCTGCAAAAAGTTTTTGACGATGAAACGAGCGGAGCATCAAAAATTATCACACAGGGATTCAACTCACCCTTGGGAAGATTCAAAAGTCTTTGAATGCTTAAAATCAGCTATAAGTGGCCATTTTTTCGTAAATCGCTTTTGTCGTATAAGAAAAAATCTAGCTAAAAGGGTTCCTGATGTCGCAAAATCGAGGTAAAATGGCCCAAAGTGTTCAAAAAAGGGTCAAAAATAAAGCTAAAGGGGCTCATTTTCATAGCAAAGGAACAAAATCTGGTTAAAAAGGCCCCTAGGACCAAAAAAGGTCCAAAATCAGCAAAAAAAAGAATGTAGTTAAAAGTCCCTAGTGTCTAAAAGGATCAAAAGTTTAAGCTATAAAGGCCCCAAGTGTCAAATAAAGATTACAAATCAAGCCAACAAAGGGCCTTCCTCGTCACAAAGAAAACATAGTCCTAGTTAAAGGGCCCTCTTTTACCTTGTGTCCAAGAAAGCTCAAAAATCTACCTAAAAAGGGATCGTAGTGTCTAAACTGGATATAAAAAATCAGCATAAAATAAAGGGCCCTTATGTTTCCAAACGGATCAAAAATCAAGCTTAAAAGTGCCCCTTAAGGTAACAAAGGCCCCATAATGTCCTAAAAGCAATAAAAATCAAGCTAAAAAAGGCCCTTTTTGTCAGTAAAAAAAAAACCATAACCTAGTTAAAACGCGCCCCTAGTGATCCAAAAAAAGATCAAAACCTAGCTAAAAAGGACCCCTATGTCAAAAAAGGATCGAAATTCAAGCTAAGAGGGCCACCTAGTGTCTAATAAAGATTATAAATCTAGCCTAAAAACGGCCCTACGATAATAAAGGTCCCTGAATGCTCACAAAAAAAATCAAAAATCAACCTAAAAAGGGCCCACTTTTGTCATCACAAAAAAACCA
>JAGWEN010000778.1:0-56938 GCA_018703685.1 Orius laevigatus
GCGGTACCACCAGGTTGTAGAAGGATATACTGGTAGAAGGGTCTATGTATAATCCGGGTATGTTGATGGCTGCCCTGCGCTGCAGTGTTTGACCTAGGTTGTGGTCGACCAGGTGAGGTTTGCACTAGGTGTGTGTATGGATGCCCTGGCTGTGGTTGCCAGGGTTTGGATGGATGTCCAGGATGAGGCTGTCCAGGTGGTGATGGCTGATCCTGGTTGAGGTAGGACCAGGTTGTGCCTACAGTGTGATGTGATGGATATCCTAGGTTGTGGCTCTGGTTGTTCAGGACGACCTGAGTTGAGTCTTACCGTTCCTGCTCAGGATGGATGTCCTCGGGGCTGCAGGTCTTACCAGGTTGTGAGGATGTCCAGGCTGAGAAGGTTGAAACCGGGTTGAGGCTCAGGATGTAAACCGGTTGTTGAGCGATCTTCTCAGGTTGCGATCGCGATAGCGGGTTGTGGTTGACCAGGCTGTGATGGCTGTCCAGGTGCGGTTGCGTGAGTGAGCGTCTACCAGGTTGTGTGACGTTGGCCGGGTGAGTCTGGTTGTCAGGATGGACCAGCTGCGGTCTGCCAGTGAGATGGGATGTCCTGGTTTGAGAGGGTGTCCAGCGACTGCGGTTGACCAGGCTAGGAGCGGTGTGTCTCAGGTGCGGATGGCCAGGTTGAGCATGGGTTAGCTGGTTGAGGTCGCCAGGTTGAGATGAGGATACTCGCCGTGCGATGGATAGCCAGGTTGTGATGGCTGGCCAGGCTGAGGCCTGTGGTGGTCCAGGTCGAGGAGGCTGTTGGTTTCCAGGAGTTGGTCTTCCAGGTCTCTGCGTTGATTCTTCTTCCCCATGGGTTTTTCGGGTTTACCACTAGGATATCCAGGATGAGGTTGCCCAGGTTGACCTGAAATAATAGCAAAATAAAGATCATCCGTATACATCACAAAAGGCTGTAAAAAAAAGTGAAAATATTTACCAGGCTGGGATGGTTGACCTGGTTGTCCGGGGTGACCAGGTTGTCCAGGCTGACCAGGCAATATCCAGAGGGATGTCCAGGTTTGACCAGGTTGAGATGGATGTCCAGGCAATCGATTCCCGCGGTTGCCCAGGTTGTCCGGGGTGTCCAGTTGTGATGGGTATCCAGGTTGTCCAGGATGTCCAGGATGTCCAGGTTGCGATGGGTGACCGGGCTTGCGAGGCTGTCCGGGCTGAGAAGGATAACTCCAGAGCTGTGAGGGATGTCCAGGATGTCCGGGTTGTCCTGTTTGCCCAGGTTGGAGACGGATGACCAGGCAATCCGGTTGACCAATGTGACCGGGTTGTCCGGGATGACCTGGGTGTCCAGGCTGTCCAGGTTGTGTGATGGGTATCCAGGCTGGGATGGCTGTCCAGGTAATACAGGTTGGCTTGGTTGTGTCAGGACTAACCCACCGGTTGCGATGGATGGATGTCCAGGATGTCCGGGTGTGTGCCCAGGTTGAGAAGGATGACCGGGCAATCCCGGTTGACCAGGCTGTCCTGGGTTGACCTGGTGCGATGGATGTGTCCAGGTTGTCCTGATATCCAGGCTGAGAAGGTTGTCCAGGCTGACCAGGACGTCCAGGCAATCCCGGTTGCCCAGGTTGACCCGGGTGTCCAGGTTGTGATGGGTATCCAGGCTGAGATGGCATGTCCCGTGTTGACCGGGGTGCCCCAGGTTGTCCAGGGTATCCAGGCTGACCAGGATGTCCAGGCAATCCCGGTTGGCCCAGGTTGTGAAGGATGTCCAGGCAATCCCCGGTTGGCCAGGTTGTGATGGATGTCCAGGTAATCCCGGTTGACCAGGTTGTCCAGGGTTGTGATGGATGTCCTGGCAATCCCGGTTGTCCAGGTTGTGAAGGATGTCCAGGCAATCCCGGTTGACCAGGTTGTGATGGATGTCCAGGTAATCCCGGTTGACCAGGTTGTCCAGGTTGCGATGGGTGACCAGGTTGTCCAGGTTGCGATGGTTGTCCAGGTTGCCCTGGATATCCTGGCTGAGAAGGTTGACCAGGACGTCCAGGCAATCCCGGTTGACCAGGTTGTCCGGGGTATCCAGGTTGTGATGGGTGACCAGGTTGTCCAGGGTGTCCTGGTTGTGATGGATGTCCAGGCAATCCCGGTTGCCCAGGTTGCGATGGGTGACCAGGTTGTCCAGGGTGTCCTGGTTGCGATGGATGTCCAGGCAATCCCGGTTGCCCAGGTTGTCCAGGATGTCCAGGTTGCGATGGGTGACCAGGGTTTCCTGGTTGTCCGGGGTGACCAGGTTGCGATGGGTATCCAGGTTGTCCAGGGTGTCCTGGTTGTGATGGGTGACCAGGTTGTCCAGGCAATCCCGGTTGCCCAGGTTGTCCGGGGTGACCAGGTTGCGATGGGTATCCAGGTTGTCCAGGGTGTCCAGGTTGCGATGGGTGACCAGGCTGTCCAGGATGTCCTGGTTGTGATGGGTGACCAGGTTGTCCAGGTTGTCCAGGCAATCCCGGTTGCCCAGGTTGTCCGGGGTGACCAGGTTGCGATGGGTATCCAGGTTGTCCAGGGTGTCCAGGTTGCGATGGGTGACCAGGCTGTCCAGGCTGTCCTGGTTGTGATGGGTGACCAGGTTGTCCAGGCAATCCCGGTTGCCCAGGTTGTCCGGGGTGACCAGGTTGCGATGGGTGACCAGGCTGTCCAGGGTGTCCTGGTAGTGATGGGTGACCAGGCAACCCCGGTTGACCAGGTTGTCCAGGGTGTCCAGGTTGTGATGGGTATCCAGGTTGTCCAGGGTGTCCTGGTTGCGATGGATGTCCAGGCAATCCCGGTTGCCCAGGTTGTCCAGGATGTCCAGGCAATCCCGGTTGCCCAGGTTGTCCAGGGTGTCCAGGTTGCGATGGGTGTCCAGGTTGTCCTGGGTATCCAGGTTGTGATGGATATCCAGGCTGAGATGGTTGTCCGGGATGTCCGGGCAACCCTGGCTGACCAGGTTGACCCGGGTGTCCAGGTATTCCAGGTTGACTTGGTTGTCCTGGGTAACCTGGCTGTGATGGCTGTCCGGGATGACCAGGGTGTCCTGGTTGCGAAGGGTACCCAGGTTGTGCCGGATGTCCAGGAAGTCCTGGCTGACCAGGTAACCCGGGTTGTCCAGGCTGGCCGGGATGTCCAGGTTGACCAGGGTATCCAGGCTGAGAAGGCTGTCCAGGTTGCGATGGGTATCCAGGTTGAGATGGATGCCCCGGATGTCCAGGTAATCCAGGCTGACCAGGTTGTCCTGGTTGACTAGGGTGTCCTGGTTGCGAAGGGTATCCGGGTTGCGAAGGTTGACCAGGCTGCGCTGGATGTCCAGGTTGTGATGGGTATCCAGGTTGTTGACCCGGATGTCCAGGATGACCTGGAAGTCCAGGTTGTCCAGGTTGCCCAGGCTGTCCAGGGTATCCAGGTTGTGATGGTTGTCCACCTAAAATTAGTCATCATTAACATATTATGTCACGATTTACAATGTTTGGGAGAAATTATCATATGATAGACTTTTCACGTACATCCTCCAGGTCTTCCACACTGTCCAGGCAAGCCAGGTTGTCCTGGTTGGCCAGGATATCCAGGCTGAGACGGTTGCCCACCTGAAAGCGATCAATTTTATTTATAAACATTCTAAAATGTAATTTATTGTCACATAAATGCAGAAGAGCATAAAAATCATGAGCACTTACATCCTCCGGGTCTTCCACATTGTCCAGGTAGACCGGGTTGTCCAGGTTGTCCTGGCTGACCGGGCTGTCCAGGTGGCCCCGGTTTCCCGGGCTGACCAGGCTGACCTGGCTGACCAGGCAAACCAGGCTCACCAGGCAGTCCAGGTTTTCCAGGTTGTCCGGGTTGTCCAGGGTATCCACCTGTATTTTATCAAATATTTTATTAGTTTGTGATTAGCTGAGCTATTTTATATCAAATTTCAAATTTTAACATACATGGTCTTCCACCTATTTGTCCACACTGTCCTGGTTGTCCCGGTTGCTCAGGGTAACCACCGCCTGTAAATTGGAAGTAATTATATTAATATATTGGATATTAAGTCGGTACATATTACTGGAGTGGGTGAGGCCTAAAAACGCCCTAGCCCTGTCCCAAATCCTAGGGAAGGCCTCTATTTGGATCAGTGGTAGATCTTTAAATATAAATCTTTCACTAGATTTTGTCCTTTTCTTCCCCCCTAATGAGGCCTCCCCCCACCACCTTTATATCCCACCAAATTTATGGACTTACATGGTCGTCCACCAGGTTTTCCGCATTGTCCAGGCTGTCCAGGTTGTCCGGGGTAACCAGGTTGGCCTCCAGGTCCTCCTGATAAAAGAATTTCCATTTTATTGTCAATTATTAGGAACGATCGGTAAGATCGATTTTAAATTTAAATTCATGATGTACCTGGTCCTCCTTGTCCTCCTTGTCCAGGTTGTCCAGGGTATCCAGGCTGTCCAGGCTGCCCAGGTTGTCCAGGCTGTCCAGGATATCCCCCACCTTAAATAATTATAAATAATTCAATATTAGTTTATTTTTGACAAATTGCATTGGTCAAAGAATCTCAAGAATTGCGTTAAAAATTCATCATTTTGTTTTTACTTACATGGCCGTCCACCAGGTTTTCCACATTGGCCAGGTTGTCCTGGGTATCCAGGTTGACCTCCTTGACCTCCTTGCCCTCCTTGACCAGGCTGTCCAGGGTAACCAGGTTGACCTCCTTGACCAGGCTGTCCAGGGTAACCTCCACCTGCCAAATTACGTAGTCCATAAATAGGATTCGTGCTACATTTTTAGGGTTTCCTAGTATAAGTCAAATGGAAATAACTTTTCCCGAGAATTTCGAGTAACTAATGACCTAAATGTACGTATTTGGCGCGGATTTACTTTAATGGATAAAGAAGAATCCCAAAAATTTCAAGTCTGTCGATCGATTAGGTAACTATTTTTGACTTTTGTAACTTACATGGTCTTCCACCAGGTTTTCCACATTGTCCAGGTTGTCCAGGCTGCCCTGGGTAACCTCCTTGACCGGGTCGTCCAGGTTGGCCTCCTTGTCCGGGTAATCCAGGTTGACCAGGTTGACCTCCTTGTCCTCCTTGTCCAGGTAATCCAGGTTGGCCGGGTTGACCTCCTTGTCCAGGCTGCCCAGGGTAACCTCCTTGTCCAGGTTGACCAGGTTGACCTCCTTGTCCTCCTTGTCCAGGTAATCCAGGTTGGCCGGGTTGACCTTGACCTCCTTGACCAGGACGTCCAGGCTGTCCAGGGTAACCTCCTTGACCTGGTCGTCCAGGTTGGCCAGGTTGACCGCCTTGTCCAGGTAATCCAGGTTGGCCGGGTTGACCTCCTTGTCCTCCTTGTCCAGGCTGTCCAGGGTAACCTCCTTGACCGGGTCGTCCAGGTTGACCTCCTTGTCCAGGTAATCCAGGTTGACCGGGTTGACCTCCTTGTCCTCCTTGTCCGGGCCGTCCAGGTTGACCTCCTTGTCCTGGTAATCCGGGCTGGCCAGGTTGACCAGGTAATCCAGGCTGACCAGGTTGACCACCTTGCCCAGGTAATCCAGGCTGTCCAGGGTATCCAGGACCACCTTATTTCAAAAATATTTATTTAAATTTACTCCCTATAAATTGAAAGCTAGATCTCATCCAAAAAAATTAAAATAAAATAACCTCCCCTATTGTTATAGCAAAAAAGAAGCAAAAACCATAAGTTTACCTGGTTTGGAAGGTTTCGACCCTCCTCCCGTACCGCATCCTTTCGGGAAATAGAGTTCTCCCCAAGGCGTTATCTTCCCGTGATGGTGGTGATGGTGATGTTCACCTCCTTCGGCATGTTCGACGTCATTATGTTCTTCCGGGTTGTGAGGCTCTAAAAAGAGTTCGACATCCTCACCCGGAGTGACCACTCGGTAGCCCCAACCGTCGGAAACGTAGTGAGTCGCCCGGGGCATCCCAGTCGGATCGATGTACCCGTAACATCCGTACACGATCCCGTCCGGCCCCCGGTTCTCGTGGTGGAACTGACCGTCCGGTCCTACTTCGTATCCAAATAAATAAGAACCTAAACAAACAAAATCGTCAAATCAAAATGTCCACAAAAACAAAATTTACTTACTAGTATTAAAATTTTGCTCATGATATTGAGTTTTGTCCGCATCTTCAATATCGACGATAACTTCTTTATCTCCATGAATCGGCCTTAAACTATTCTCCGTTTCAAGCTCTTGGCCTAAAGCTATCACTCCAAGAGTCTGAAAACAATAAACAAAATAAAATGAAAAAAAAATTACATAATTTATAATTTCCCCTAGAAATTGAGATGAAGTGAGCCTAATTAGTAAAGGAGAACATTTTTTTTAAATAATTGTAATTGAAATAAGATTTTTGTATTTATTTATTTATTTTTTATCTGGCCCCTTTTAAAAAGAAAATCCGCTAAACCCGGACGACCGTTAAGATTTGCGGGTGTGATACCCACTCTGTCCGTTCAATTAATCCAAAAAAAGCCTTTATTACTTATTCCTCCTTTTTAAAAAATCATGATAAAACGAATTCTTGAAAGTTCTAACCAAGTTCTTTGTATTATTAATTTATTCTGTGAAGATTCATTAAAATTTTTTTAATCTTAAAAGCACTATGGAGCAAAAAACGTTATCTCTGATCTTCAAAATAGAGTTTAAGCTATAGTCCAGTCAATCTAAGCCTGGAGGTGAAAAAAATAAGGTATTTTGTTTATCTACGAAAATTTTTAGTGGTAGGTCCCATGATTAACCACAAAAAAGTCCCCTACCCCGCGCTTTAGCGTCTAGATAGTTTTTAAGGTGATTTTTTCTTTTTTCTGCAATATCTCGAAAACCGTTAGCCGTAGGTGAAATAATTTTTTAAACAAAATTAAAGATAATTTAATTTGCTATAATTTTGAGCTAACATGATTTTTTCGTAGGACCAAATGTTTCTGAGCTACGAGGTCTAAAAAAAACCGGGGTTTCTATTTTGACCACTAAAGGACAGAAGACGTCATCTAATCAAAAAAGTGTACATAATAAAAGTTGTTATCTTAAAACCAACTCTCAACAAGCAATCAACGAAAATAGGCAGGAGTGGGGGTAAATTTCTAAAAATTAAAAAAAAAATTTTCATTCAAAAATTGAAATTTCAAAAAATGTTGTAATACAAATTTAAAGCCTATAAAATTTTCTGCAAATTTGATTTACTAAGATTTTTTTAAAGACCATTCGTTCCTGAGCTACGAGGAGACAAAAAAAGCGGGATTTTCGTGTTTTTCCTATGAAAAAGTCAGATTTTAGAAAAGTCGGAAAAACTCAAGGAAGGGGATATCCTATCAAAAACTTGTACTAACTAAACTTTGTAGAGAATTCAATTTCCATTTAAAATCAACTATCGAGAAGCAATTAACGATCAAAAGGACGAAGAGGGGGGTAAATTTAAAAAACACAATTTTAACCCCAGAAGGACCTGTCGCATCGTAGCTCAGATACGTTTGGTCCTACAAAAAATCTTACTAGGTAAAATTTTTAGCAAATTTAATACTCTTTAATTTTGTTTTATAAAATTTTTCTAAATTTTTTTTTGAAATTTGAATTTTATTGAATGAAACTTTTTTTAATTTTTTTGAACTTTACCCCCCCTCTTCGTCCTAGGAAAATCTCCGGAAAAATTAGGTTGGTACCTAAATGAAAATAAGTTTTTCAGAGAAAAAAGTTCAAAGTTAACTAAATTGACAACCATTTCAATAAAAATTCTCTCTCAAATAAATTTTATAAAATCTCCTTTGAGTGAGGGACACGACTCTTCCGACCTACACCAAGCTGATCAATTGACAGCCTATCTTTCATTCACCACTTTATTGCGTAATATAACGAACCTTGTTTTTTTATTATTGACATATTCTTTTAAAGCCTTTTTATCAATGAAAAAAAAAATCATTTTTCATTCATTCTTGTGATTTTATCCTGTTTACTTTTATCTGAATGCTAACATTTTGCTACTTCAAAGGCTCTTTTTGTTACAAAAAATAACGAAGTTCCCACGGATTTTATTTCAACGCTGCCATATTGTCGGACAGCAGTTCAAAAATTCTGTATGAAAATGTGTCGAACTTCATTCTTTTAAATAAAGTGAATCATATTTTAGAACTTCATAGGAAAAAAAGTTGATTGATTTCCTTAGCGAATTATCGAGAATGCCTTTCGCCTTCAACTTCCTTCCTTCCCCTTTCATCCAAACAATAGAACCGCAATTTTATTTTCTATCTAATAACTCTCTTGCGTTCCTAAAAGATGAGACTTTCACCAAGGAGTGCCCTCCTTGAGGATTGTATAATTCGACCGCCACCTCGGTCAAGGTTTCAGGATTAACCTGATCCCCCGCATTTAGACACAAGGAAGCAACCCACGCTTATAAAAAAACACGCCATCAAAATAACGGGGAAAAACTCTATCCATGATTTAATCTTTTAGCCAAGTTTATAATAACGTCATGAAAATTATTTTAAATGTCAAAAAAGATATTAGGTTTTAAGAGAAATAAATTGAAGTCGTAGGTTAACCTATGGGTACTTGATACAATGCCAAGGCTACACTATTTCATCAAAATTACCCCTTAGCAATTTCATTTTTTTTTAAAGAAATCCGATGTTTCGCTTTTAATGGAAATTGATGATCACATGAGGTCCCTTTTGGCATGCCACAATTTCCGCCACGTTAGGCGGACAAGGAAAGGACAATGTACCGCCTACTTCCCTTACATAACCGGAGATGGGTCCACAAAATCATCCATGGTAAATCAATAAAAAAAACTTTCATTCCTAATTTCATATCTTAAAGTTCAAAAAATCAAAACTTGCTAAAAATTGAAGATTTAAAAAATTATTTATGTAATAGTCAATGATGAAATGTTCCTTATTTTCCTTATTAAGAATTTAAGTCACGTCGTTACTTTTGTGTTTTTTATTTTTTCGTTTAAGGGAGTCCTTCCCCCTTCCAAGCAAGTCATAAAAGGAGCAAACGGTGAAAACGACACGACCTCTTAACCCTCAATAAAAACGCGTGACGTCTTCACTTACGTAATGAGATTCAAAAATTATAAAAATCGATTTAATTTTGATTTTAAAAGAATGACGTAAATAAGATTATGAAAAAGAATCAAGTTGCAAAAAACCTAAATCTACCTAAAAGCACTTACACATTTTTTTTCTTTTCTCTTCATTTTATAACGGGAAAGGTTTTAAAAGTTGATAAGCCCACCAAAAAAGACTTTTAAACATAAAAAGCTTCCTTGAAGTAGCGGATCTTTTTTCATGGATACATTTTTTTTGGGAGGGATGTTATTGGAAGCATTGGGGTGGAAATTTTTAAAGATCCTCCTCCCCTCTGCATACTTTTTTTCTTCCCTTTTTATATCTTTTTCAAGGAGGCTCACTTTCAAATGGCCAATTACCTCATTGGACTCATCCGTCTGGTAATCATTCGCCTTAAAATTCACAGAACTTTCGCTTATCCTTCGAATTAATTTGTTTTAAGTCTTTTAATAGATTACTAGTGATGGGCCATATTTTAAGTGAATGATAGTATGGGGCCAAGATCAAATTTTGAAAAACTACAGAAAAATGAGTATTATTATTTCGTTTGGTTTCTTATGTTATTTTGTAAGACGATGACATGTAGGGGATCACTAAAATATCAAGAAAACTTGTGATAAGAACTTAAAAATTTGGAAAAATATCGTTATGACCCCAATCATGATACCAAAAAAGGCTGTGCTAAACCACGTGGATTCACTATTCCGGCTTTTTCTCCGGATCTAATGAATATTTTTTAATAATTTTTTCTTTTTAAATCATTAAAAAAATAATCCGATGTATTCATGTGCGATTTTTTATTTTTTGGAAAAATTTTTTTTGAAAGAGCCTTTTATATCCTATGTTCACGAATTTTGGAGACATGATGAAAATTCTTAATTTTTTCTAGAACGAATAAGACTGAGAAATCAAAAATCGGTTCAGTAGTTTCGGAGAAAACACGGGAAATCGAAATTTAAAAACCGGTCTTCAGGTGCTACCACCTGACGTTAATTTTTTCAACTAAAATTTACTTCAACATTGAAATTCAACCCTAAAAAACAAACTCCGCTAATCTGATCCAAGAATGCCGTTTTTCTCATTTTACACTATTGAAAGTGTTAGGTTTAGAACAGCCTTCAGGAGGCCGACCCCAATATCCTGCTCTCTTTCGGAAATCGTCTAAAAGATAATGATGGATCCAAAATATCTCTTTAACGAATACACCATTTTACATTGTTTATTTGATAACTAATCGAATTTGATTTGACCTATCAAATTAACATTTAGCTCTTAATTATTTTCGGATGTTTTCATATTTTCTGACAGAAGTCCTCATTAATTTTTCTTCTTTCAAAAAGTTATGTCGTTAATTAACAGAGGATAACCCTCGATTTTTCTAAAACGAAATTCCCAAATACGTCATAATAAAACGTGACTTTCTAACTGATCGATAGGGATGACACGAATGATGGGAATTATGTAAATTCAAGTGTATTTTAATAGTTGCAAAACAAGGTAAAAGGGACTTGAACTTAAAAGTATCTGACATTTATTAAAAATTCCCCTGTCTTGAAGGTTCGAATTAAAAAAGGATAAAAATTATTTGAAAAACTAATTTAGCAAAGTTTTCCCTCTGTTATTTCAAGAATCTTCCGGGATATTTTAATTTCACTTAATTAGCATTTAATATCGATGCGTCTTCCTTGGTATTCATTTCAGACCTTTTAAAAAAAGAGACAAATGGAGTAATGAAAGGACAAAAGACTTTCTAAACTCTGTATTCAATACTGGGCACGATTTAAAACAAAAAACTAAATTCTATTCAAAAAAAACAAAAAAACGAAAGGATGATTATGAAATAAAGGATTAAGAATTTGTTCAGAGTTTAGCTCAGGAAAAAAAATGGTAACTTGTGCGAAATATGTTAATTAAATGTCGTGAAGATTCGCGCCTTGAAAAAGGGAGAAAAAGGATGTTGGGAAATGATGCGCTTCTGAAGGATTAAAACGTGTTAAGTAGGCCAAGTTGAGCCGGGACGTCGGCCACGCGGGTATTGTTGCGAGGGAGTATCCCGTCCCCTTTTGTCTTAACGCCGACCGGTTGTATAATTAACCGTTAATTGTTATGTTTGACTTCAACCTCCTTTCGATATTTGAATATTTATTTTCGATCCTTTGTTTCGTCTGATCCGATCTAGGGATGCTAAATTGACCGAGACATTCGACGTTTTATCTTCATTCTTTTTTGATAAACGGCCTTAGGGTGCGTTTCGACCCTCGTAACTTCTCAATTATGCATGGAAAAATATGTGCTGCTATTATTTCAAAGGTCGTCATTCGTATTATATTAGAATATATAAAACATTAAAGAAAAACAGACACTTTTGGGCCTTCAATTGGTATAAGTTGGCAAAACTGATGGGCACTAATTTTCAAGTACAATTTTATGGCCCAAAAAGACTGAAATACAGTGAGATATAGACAGTGCGCTAAGTTGGTACTCCTGTGAAGTTGGCAAAACTGATTTCTGATAATTCTTATACAATTTTATTGCCTAAAGAGAATGAAACTCGGGTAGAATATGGTGAGTGCAGAGTATCAGTTAAGTTGGCGAACCTGATGGGTGATAATTCTTGTACAACTTTATTTCCTAAAGAGATTAAAATCCAGATAGAACATTAAAAACTCACCAATTTGTTAAGTTGGCACTCATGTGAAGTTGGTAAAATTTATGAATAATAATTCAGGTACAATATTATGGCCTAAAAAGACTATAACTCAGCTAGATATAGACAATACAGAGCATTTGTTAAGTTGGCACCCCTGCGAAGTTGAATGGGTGATAACTCTTGCTCAGTTTTATGGTTTAAAGAGACTAAAATCCTAGTAGAATATAAACAATGAACATAAAATTCATTTTATAATATTCATAATATAAAGAAAGACTAATCCAGGTAGATTGTGGACAGCACGAAGCATCAGTTAAGTTGGCAAAACTGATGGGAGATAATTCAAGTACAATCTTATGGCCTAAAAAGACTAGAATTCAGAAAGAAAATAGATAGTACAAAGCATGACTTAAGTTAGCACTCCTGTGAAGTTGGCAAGCCTGATGGGTGATGATTCAGGTACACTTTTATGGCCTAAAAAGACTAAAACCCTTATAGAATTGGTTAGTGCAGAGCATTAGTTAAATTAGCTCGTGTGAAGTTGGCAAAACTGATGTTGCCAAACAGTTTTTGTATGTCCTAAAAAAAAAAAAAAAAAAAAATCATCATTTGCCAACTTAAGTGATGCTTTGTACTATCTATTTTCTTTCTGAATTCTAGTCTTTTTAGGCCATAAAAGTGTACCTGAATCATCACCCATTATGATAATTGTATGTCCTAAAAAAAACGATAGTCTATGTAAAATACTGTATTTCTTTAATATTTAAGAATATATTTCATGTAATTTACTATTATAACCACAAAACCAAAAATGGTGACCATCAGTTAAATTTGCAAAAATTTCATAGTTCTGAATTTGGTCGGAAAAATTTCGAATTTGACTTGGATATGCAGAAAAAAATTCCATAGGTTCCACCCTAGCCAATTGGGTGCGCAAGATTTTTTTTCCCCATAAGAAAAGCATTGGACAAGAGGGGCTATAGAGCCTGTGCGCACCCAATGGGCTAGAATCTAAAATATTTTTTACTTGAGCTGTTTATATTCTTAAAAATCCGATATTGTTATAAGAAGAAAATAAATCAGTTTTAAGGTGTTAGTTAAACGGCTTTGGATGTTAATCTCGAGAGTTCTATCTAAATCCACGAAACCAGTTTTGTTTTGTAGTCTACATGCACCTTCTGGTCTTGAACTTGTCTTTTGAATTTTGCATAATTTGAACATTACTGGATGTTCCAAGTGGTGCAATAAACGTCGCGCGTCTCTAATAAACTGCAGCCTCAGCAATAAATGTATTTATCTTCGGCGTACATTTTACGACCACGAAACGTCCTTGAGAAATTACATTGTAAATCGGACCCGATCTAAGAAGATGCGAAGGCTGTGGCACAATTTCCCTTAAAAAATAAAAAGTCCATTACTTTCATTGATAGTGTGACCTTTTGGATTTTTCTCGAGGATGAAGCAACGGACACTCGAGACGCCTACGCCTCATAATGGACGTTGCCCAACCTGGAATATTTTACGAGGAAATCTTTTTGAAAAAGGGGAAAAACTTTAACGGACTTCCGAGACGTTCCGCTCTCGGCGGATCTGATTTATTTATTCGGGCTCTTTCTCTTTGTTTGCCTTTTGTTCAATTTAAGGCCAATAACCACAAGCGATTTATGTAGATCTGCACGGATAAGCTCTTTTATGCCTGCCATTTAAATACTTAAAGTCGAGGGCACATAATTATCCCATTCTCCCACATTTAAAATTTAACTCTTTCAATAAAATCTTCTCTCTTGAGATCCTTTCTAATTTTTCATCGTGAAAAATGCTGAATCTTCCAAAAATGGGTTTTTCGTTCTTATATTGACTATTGAATTATGACTTGAATATGGGCCAAAAGTTATGAAAAATGATTTTCCGTTGAATAAGTTTGACGTATAAAAAGATAAGAAATTTTGTTCCAATATGGAGCCTGTTTAGCCACCAATATGGCGAAAGCCCCCTCCTTGGGCTTGAAATTGCATGCTCTTAAATGGAACGTCTTGTTTTACTTCAAGGGCCGTTTGTTTGACTTAAATGCGTGGAAGACGTTTTGCCAATATAACCCCCCAACTAGCATACAAATCGCGTTTTCTCTCTTGTGAATTTTAAACATTCACCTGTTCCGCGTGTACTACTTTTTATGTGTTCCGAGATCCTCGGCGTCTTCGTCCGAAAACTCGACTATTCAAAAGAAGTCAACGAACGCACAAGTTTAGCTACGCCTACAGCTTATCCTGATACAGGTTTCGGCTATGGATCTTTTTAAAAATGAACAATTCCGTGATTAAAACTGTTTGTGCGAATCATTATCAAGTCGATACGTCCTTCTGTTTTATTGCCTTCCGCATATTTTCTCGCAATTGCATATAAAAGACGTCAAATTTGAAAACTCCTTTTTTGAACAAGATTGGCCAAAAACTAAGGAATTAATTAAAATTGCACGATTTATAAACGATTTATAAATGATTTCGAACAGTGAAGTTTGGGCACAAAATAAGGGGTTGGACAGTGGACTCACTACTCTCACAGAACCAACAACCTTTCTTCTTCAGCAATAAAAATGAAAAACATAAAAATCTAATTTTTCAAAAAACTAAATATTTTTCCACTCCATTTTTCCTTAAAAAAAAAAATTTAAATTACTTTAACAATTAGTTCATTTCACAAAAAAAATTAGCGATTCGTGGAATTAATATCGAGTTTAAATTTTCAATGTGTTATTTAATAAATTTAAGGATAAAGGGTTAGGAAAAGATGGTTTGAATTTTGTTTAGATTTAATAATAAAAAGAAATGTAATGAGACTCACGAAAGCGTAGGAAAGCCAAAACATGATGTTACCGTGCCCCCCTAACACATGAACATTGGCACTATATAGCCGTCCAAAGTCTCTTCCTTGGTATATATACGAGGGTCGCAAGTTGGGCTCACGAGTGGGGGGGTTGCCAGTCCCCTACCAGTCAACTTATGTAACGAAGTCTTCCAGCTCATCTTCTTCCTTCGCCTTAACCCTCGCGATGGTAGAAGGCGTGAAGGGAGGTGGGGAGGCGTTCTACCCTCCAAGACTGGAAGGGTACTTTCTGGTTTCTTTCACCGGCCGGCGAACACACGCCGACCTAAGCGATATCGCCTTCATCTCACTATTGCAACTTCTTATGCAAAAATTAACTTTCTGATTCAAACGAATTGAAGATTTTCTAAAAAACTTACAATTGCGAAACCTTTCCAGCTGCCACTGGGCCTGATGATCCAGGGCGTGATAGCTACAGTGGATTATCTTCCAGACTTTTGACCTGACGAAAAAAAGTATAGAAGTAAACCCCCCTTAAAAATTAGCGAAAAATCGATTGGCATCAATAAATTTTGGATCAAATATACGTTGTTGTTTTAATACGAACCCTATGTTTTGACGATGGAAATCGATTGATTTCCTGTACCTTTTACTTAGAACACTTTTTTGATAAGACCAAACTTTTTTTTTTTCTTATTTACGAACTATAATAATCAAAAAACAGAATTTAGGATCGTTGATGGCCACCTGTCATCTGGGGCTTGACGATTTCTTTCAATTCAACTCGAATAAAACAATCAAAAGTCTATCGAGTCTTTTCTATAACTAAAATGGACTCTTTTTTTAAAAAGTTTTCCAGAGGCTAAAAAAGTTTTAATTGAAATGCGCGGAAACTGACAACCTCTTATTAAAAACGTCCAACTCGCAAGGGAGAAACCATTCCAAAAAGCCTTTTGCGATATGAATTTTACTGAAATTCAAACATTTTGAATTAAAAAAAAATCCTGTACGTAATTTCCGCCGGAAGGTCTTTTAAGGAACTATATTGTCTTTTTCAGAAAATCTATACGGAACATTGAAGTTACATGAGCCAACCGCAAAGTTCCTTAGAGGAAAAAAAAAATCTTAAAATATTATTTTGACAATGAATTAATGATTTACGGAACTCGGCTTAACGTGTGATGTCATTGTCGATGTTCTTTTTAAAACGTTCGGTGCTTTATCCCGGATTCACCGGATAATGTCCACGCCAAGGATTTTCCTGTCTCCGTCTAAGGTTTTTTAATAACAGAATCCAAGAATAAATATGTTTTCTTTAATTCAACAAATGTCAACTTAAAAGCGACGTTTAAGAGCTTTGCTATAAAAGAATAATAAAAATAAGAGAATTGTCTTTTAAAATCAGTTACGACGTTTAAAAATAGCGTTTGTTTCTCAAGGAAATTTTTAAAATATTTTTGTCCCGTTTCCAAAGGATAAGACACCTGATGGAGGCATTGCGTTGATGTAAAAACGCATAGATCATCCTAACCCACCTGTGCGGAAACGATATTGACATATACGATGGGGCATAAAGAAAAAAAAGGAAAAATATAGAAGGACCGATGATGGGTGTACGTGAGGGTAATCTCCTATCGTTATATGAATTAAAAACTCCCGTCACGGAAAACACTTCCCAAAACGAGGCGTCTCGTAATAAGATGAGGGCTTGAACCAAACGAGAAGACGCTACACATTTTAATTACAACTTTTAATTCGGCACCTTGAACCACTTGTTAAACAACCTTTTAATTTATACATTTTGCCAATTTATATTCTATAAAAACATCAGTCCGACTATAAAAAAACAAAGAAAGGTCTGGTCTGCATGTAGTGGCCACCTGAGGAATGTACTGACAATCTAAGGATGGATGTAGAGACCACCTATGGATGGATGTTGGCCTTACCTAAGGATGGATATAGAGGCCACCTAACGATGGATCAATAGGGAACCTAAGGTTGGATGTAGGCCTCACCTAAGGATGGATCTATAGGCAACCTACCTAAGGATGGACTTGCAACTACATGTCCTTGGATTTACTGGAATGTGGATGAAGCAGATTCTTCGGAGCACGTGAATCCGAAGGCAATTATACCATAGCAAAGAGCTCCCGCGCTAATCCCAAGATGCGGGTTTGAGTTCGTACCCTATAATTTACTATTTTTCTTTTCAATTTATAAATCTCTCAAGGTAGCAGCTCAATATCTTAATATCCATCAAATTGATTTTTGTTTAAGCTTTTTTTAATATCTTCAAAGTAAACCTGAACCGAGCAACTTTCATAATTCTCAAATACCGTGGATGTTATAGGAAAAATGTATAAGAGACTTTTTTTCAAGAATCGATTCTTTTTAACGAAGTCTAACTTTTAAGGAAAAAAGTGGGTTGAGGGGAGACTTCAATTAACGCAAAAAACTCGTGGGGGTGTTAAAATTTAATTGATCTAAAAATAGAAAACCTTTTAGATGATTTATTAGGTTAAAAACATGATTAAGGCGTGGTTCCGGCAATAAAATATCCCACACCGTCTGTACACTTGCATTGTCCAAGATTTTCGTGGTTATTGCTCGAAACCAACGAATTTGCCTACACGTCCTTTCCCCACCCACGGCTAAAGAATGATGACTCACTCGACTCCTGGACATTTTTAAAATACGAGCTATACTATTTATTCAAAAACCGTTTCTCATGTAAATTCATACTAGGAAATGCAATTTTAGGCGGCCGAAATTTTTTTTAAAGGTGTGTTTCAAGGTAAATTAATCGCCTAAGGGGATCGAAAATCGAAATGAAAAGATTATTTTTAGGCCCTGAAATAATAAAACCAATAAACTCTTTAAGAGTGGGAAGTTTAAAAAAAAGAGATCAATTGACTATCGAATTCAAAGGATATTAATCAGAAACAGATAGAGTGAATATTCCAGCCGTTATTATTCCCCCTTTGTCGCACCCCTAATTGTCTTTGTAATATGCAATTGCTGATGAAGTCTTTGGTTTAAATAATTCCACAAGCAGCCTCACAAAAAGAGAATTTATCGGGAGCCTCTCCAACTTTTGGAAATTCCCGAACATAAAATAGTTGAACAAAAAAATTTTAAAAATTCACATTAAATTAAAATTAATTTATAAAAAAATGTCATTAGGATGGGAAATCATTGAAATTTTGCATTTTTAGTTCTTTTCTATGGAATTATTCCGTTTTTACATTAGATCCGCATAGAAGAAGCTTAAAACCGGTCTTAGCTTCTTGAATATGCAAACCAATTCACTAAGTTCTTAGGTACAGCATCAATCCTTCTATTCCAATTAGAAATTGTACTCTGTAATAATTAAAGATATTATTCATAGTCAGATAAATAAGTAAATGAAAATAAATCGTTTCAATGTGGAAGGAGACTACTCCTGCTTCACCTACGTATTACAGGAGTCCCCTTGTCTCACTCCCCTGGGGTTGGATGTGGCGCTACAGAGCCCCAGGAGAGTGAAGATCAAAAAATTTAGTACCTTTACGGTTCGGGTCATTATTACTAGCCTGAGCGGAGTTGATAGCATCTGCTACACATGCGGAGTTGAATTATTTGGATTAGACGATTATCATTCCAACTGGCTGTAGCGTATACGTCCCTAACCTTCATGCCCGTCCTCTATCATATATTGGATAATGTATTTAAATTTTTATTTACAATTTCGATTCGTACAATCGAAAATGACACATCATTCATTTAAACACTCGTGCGATTTGAGGAGGGGGTTAAAACGGTTTTCATTATTAATCCATACAATTTCCGAGATTTGATTGGATTTCTATCGTCTGGACTAGGGTTTAAACCCTCTCCCGATTTATGCCCTCACACTCTCACAGTTGACAGCTTACACGAAATAAAATTTTAATGCTAATCGAACATGGAAAGATTTAATTTAAATCATTGTCAAACATAAATCTTAACAAAAAAAATGTTTACAAAGTTTTAAATTTTTTGCATTGGATTTTAAGTTGATTAATTGGCCCATTGTTGGTCTATAAATCATGCAAGGTTTCCGGTCGAGGTAGAAATTTTACCGTTTTTTTAATTTTTTTGTTGGAGAGGGAAATCTTTCTAGCCACCGTTGCATTATTAATATTCGCCCTCAGGGATTAGTCCCGTCCCGAGTCCGGATAAAATATTAAACGCTCAATCGAGTCGAATTGCTTATAAATCGGCCCCTGTATTAAATTCATTATCCATCACTGACCTTGGGCGGTTTTTAAATAGTTGTACCCCCCTAAAGAAGTCCCGGAGTGTCGTTAATTAATGACTTGGGAACTATTTTGACGCATTTTTCCAAAGTAGATAAATCATCTTTTTTGCTTTCCTGGAACGTTATTGAGGGCATTGATCTTGTGTTTACATCGACTTTTCAAACTTGCTTTACAGCTTCGATTTAACATTTAAATGGACCTAAAATAAAAATCTCGGTTTTAAAATTAAGATTTTATGGACCTGCAGCTAAAAAATCGATCAATCAGCAGAACCCTAAAAGCCTCAATTTCAGATAAGTGGTAGACAAGGGCGGTAGTTAAACTCCGAAAATCCTTACACCTGCTGTTTCACAAGTACTGGAAGATCCGAAATTACATGGAAATTGATATCCATATGACCACCTTAATATGACGATTTTTACTTCCAAGAATCGATAATTGGAAATTCATAGGCTGAATTAATTAATTTTCGTTTTATTTTATATAAAAAAAAATATAATTAAAATATTTTAATATAAATGAGGTGGTTAATGGTTCGAAAGGCGTAATAAAATATACAAACGGGTTGGATTGAAAATTGAGGTAGCTTTGGCATAATTAGCGAAATGAAATGGAGGGAAGATAAAGTGTCTCTTGCCTCCTCTTTTGGATCCGGTCTTATCATGACTTATTGCTAAGGCTAGGACAGGGAGGACCGTCTTGTCCGCTGAGTGCCTCGTGTTGGCGGGCTCTTTTTTTTTAAGCCCCCTCTTTTCCATTCGATTCCTAACGTTTTTATTGCGAATGTTGTTTTCCGAGGTGAAAGAACTTTTGAAAATCTTTCTACTCTGACATTTAACCTTCTTTGGCTTTTTTGAAGATAACGGACCCTTCTTTTTTGTCTCACGTGGGACGAAGTTTTTTTTATCGGATTAGGTTGGAAACCTTTTTTTCTTATTTATGAAACCAAATAAAACTTTTTTGATTAACCCAATCGATTTTACGCGTTATATCACTAAATGTCAAATCAATATTTTCGCTCTTTTTCAGTCAAGGTTTTTGTCAAATTACCGAAATAAAGTACCGCTTTCTAATAGTCGGCCATTAAAATATCTTTTAGGAGTGCACGTCTGAGCAATCAAAGCTTACCTAATCGCTTTAAGGAAGACACAAGGGGTCATTGCTTTTTTCAAATCTTGTCTAGGTCATAGTCACTGATATATGGGATCGACATTTTTCAAGGTTCGCTAAATATTACAACGGTGCCCTCAACGGGCGAACAAGAAACCGGCCGATCCGTCACTTCTACGCCCCAGGAGGAATTAGTATTCTCGAAAACCGATATTCGGGAATATTATTCACATAAATAATAATTATATCAGCTCTATGTTTTCTGCTAGGAAAATTACGACCGCCTTATTCATAAAGCGATTTATCATTATAGCGAAAAAAACAAAATTTTAATAACAACATCGATGAGTCGTTTTTTAAAAAATCTTTTCCAAGAAAAATGGGCGGCTCCGCCAAAAAATAATAAAAAATCGACAGGAGCTTTCATAAATTATTTAAAATAATACCCTTATGTGAATTAATAAAAAAGTGTATTTTAGAGCGAAAAAACAAGATTGAGATTAATGATATGGTAAGTATTTGATGTTTAAATTATGACTTACAAATCGCACATAATAACCTACAAATTATTTACTCAAATAGAAGAAAAAAAGATCTACATCTTACCCCTATATAAGGAATAAGAGTGCGCTGGGCATGACCTCCGCTAAGAACTTTTTTTTTTTTTTGGACAGTTAGTGGACAGTATTAGATATACTGTCTATCTTCTTAAGTATTATAAGAAAAGCCCTGTAAATTTCAAGTCGATTTTTAGACTGTTTTATGAAAGTTTCACACCGATATAGTAAGTTCCAAATTTTTGATAAAAAATAATTTGAAATAAATATATAATTTTGCCATTTTGTATAGGTTATGTGTCCGCGTGTTGGGGGAGGTGGAAATTAATATTTCATGCTTCCGTTCAACAGGAGTCGACCCCCTCCACCCCTTTAGGAGAAAAAGCCGTTTGAGAATTAACCGACGCGGAGTGCTTTTAATTTTCAACCGTGAGCTCACAATCAATTCCCCACCCTTTGGTTTTTTCCCCCTGACGCTCTTTTTATCCGGAATCAAACGATTTTAATTTCATGAAAGTTTCGTTTGATGACAACACCGGAGGTTTCAAAACCTATTCTAATTCGATCGGTATTTTCTTTAAAAGAGGCCTTTACGAATAGGGAACCCTTGTCAGCGAGTGATTTACTCGTCCTTCTATCCCATACTTGGTTCAAGATTCTCTCGACACTATCGAGAATCCGATTATCAACTCATTAAACCGTTTTTGGACGAATTACGTAACTTATTGGCTTTTGTATGCACCGAAAAAATTGAATTTTCATAAAAGTCTTTGTTAGAAAACTTCGATATAATGAATTGTTGTGTGGTCCTTCTGCTTTCAAAATCACCTATAGAGGACCATTAACCGAGGAATACGTGGGGACCAAAGTAGCCTGACCGGTCCGGTTCATTTGCTGGGCGGAACGCTGCCACTTTCCTAGCCCCAACCTCCTAGGCCCTACCCTGTATATGGTGAGGTGAATATCGGTGGTGTTCCAACAATAGCCTAGCTGTGCTTTTGCGTGTGGGAGCTACAGTTTTAATGCCATTATCCACTTTACAAGGCTCATTTTTATTCAGGAGTTCTTTTAGTCTAAACCGTTTTGTCCTAAATTTCGAAGGTCTTAAGCAGAATCTTCCAAAATTTGGAGAATCGAAAAATTCAAAGCTGTGCGTGATGATTGATATTTTTGCCAAGTTGGATATCGCGATGGAACATAAAAATTGAATTCTTTTAATTTGATTTTCGGTCTATAAATTAAATTTCCGATAAGACACTTGAATAAAACAAGTTTAGCTGGATTCGATGGACTACAAATCATTACTTTATCTTCAAGGGTGTGAACAACAATTTACCGACCTCCAAAATGATGGATGAGAGCGGTGAAAAGGTGAACGAAATCTCGACGGGTCCGGTGAAAAAAAAATTCCCGACGGATTGGGAATGGTAAAGGACGCGGGAAGCTCGTGGCGACCTTGACCGAGGAGATGCTACGGGAGAAAGCCGCTGACGCAATCCGACTGCAACTCCCGCGCGTATCTCGAAATTACTCAATAGAAAATCCACCGGGATGATTATTGTAGTACTTGGGCATCCAGAAGGGGATTGAACTTTTCATAATTCATGAGGAGTCAGCCACAAATCAACGGTAACAACGATCCTAGCACGAAACGCTTGGGAAGATCGACACGTGGGAATTCGGCCCTTTGCACTCATCAGCCGGGTTCATAATCCTTCGTTCGATCAAAACCAACATTTACATAAAATATAGGGCTATAACCCGATCATCAAAGCGACTTCCTTAATTATCTTAAAACCTTAAAACACCCAAGAAGCCTCAAGATGATTTTGAAACTATTAATCCTCATGATTAGAATCGATGATGAAACGCAAGTCATTTGGGTTCCTGGAATTCCTTAAAATATGATAGACATCGAACTTTTGTTCCGATCACGGTTCACGAGTTCAAAAGAAAGGTGCAATAAAACGGGACTTTTCCAATAAAACTCGTCTCGTTTAGCATGAACATCGACTTCATCTCGACTTTATTTCTTTTCCCTAAATTTATAGTGGTTACGACTTTACTTGAAGAAAAAGTCAAGATTCATATGATTTCAAAATTTAATTTGTTTTAGGTTTCGTGGGTTTTGTATTTGTTTGCGTTGCGAGCCAAGATGTCTCTGCAAGGTCCTAAAAGTCTTTCGAATGCTTCTATGTTGAGGAAAGCGCATCGTACGTTACCGCGGGCGTAGGCTGAGGCTGCTCTTTCGTGTTTGGAGAGGAGAGCGAGCTCGCCGAAATATCCGCCTTTTCCGATGGTCGTGAGCTGGATTTCTTTGTCCATGTCTTTTTTACGTATGACGACTGTTCCAAATTCGACGAAGTACATGCCATCTGGGTCATCACCCTCTCTCATTATGATGTCGCCGTCTTCGTATATTTTCGGCGTGAGGGAATCTGCGAGGTTCATTTTTTCAAACTGGCTTAGCTCTTGAAGTAAAGGGACCTGATCGATGAGCGCTTCGTAAAGTTTGCGTTTTCTGAAGGCGCTTTTGAGAACGATTTTGCGAAACGTCGCTCGATCCAGGCACCAAACTTCGCCGTCCGTTTCCGCTGTGACGGTCGCAGAACGTGGCATGCTGTACAGCAAAGCGAGTTCTCCAAAACTTCCGCTGTTATCGTATGTCTGGACGTGTTTTGGATTTCCTGTGTCAGTTTGGACGTATGCTTTGTACCGACCGGATTCGACCACGTAAAAATAGTCACCTTCATCGCCTTTTTTGATGACGTCTTCTCCAGCTTTGATCTTTTTGAGAAACATGGCGTCGATGACGGTATCGAGCTGGTCTCTGTGTAGACCGTTGAAAAGTAGAACTCGATTTACGTGGCTTTCAAGTGCTGCACGCTGCCCTTCGGTTTTGGGATGTATTTTGATGGGTTCATCGTCGTCATCGTCGTCGTCTTCCGGATTGTAAGCTTCAGCGAATACAGACTTTCTTCTGTCTCTGATAATACTGAAAGGTTTCGGATCCTCTTTGTTTTCGTCTGTAGGAGAATCGCTTGAACGAGAAGGGGCATTTTGATCCGGTGGCTGAGATGCTGGAGGAGATGCTTGCTGAGCTGGAGGAGATGCCTGCTGAGCTGGAGGAGATGCCTGCTGAGTTGGATGAGATGCCTGCTGAGGAGGCGGCGCTGGCACAACTGAAGGGTTCGGCGTACTCGGAGTGGCCTGAATAACGGTCGTCCTTTGAGGGCGGCTCGGCTGCGGACGTGGTGGAGGCTCCTCACCTTCATCTTCGTCATCACCATCATCAGCTCCGTGCAGAAATTTCTCACGCACCATCGCCGGATATTTCGATTTCAAATGAGCAAAGTAATCGATTCCAAACTGAATTATATCGTTCGGCTGTTCTATCAAAAAGGTGACCGTCAGATCCAACAGCAATCCTCGAAAGGCAGGTGTGACGTCAAACCTGTTCACACGCCCTTTCGGCATTTTATTCACAGACTTTTCGCTTTTGACCATTTTTAGTGTTTGTACGACCGAAAAAAATAAAAGTTATCAATTTTTCATTTTTGATGTAAACTAAAACCAATTTGAATATGTCATATGATATCAAACGTTCAAAAATCAGCTTCTTTTGATCTTTTTTTAAGCTATTAGGGAGAACTAATAAGTGAAGAAGGAATCAATCGAGAATAATGCATGAACCATTGTTTTCGCTGAGTGGTTTTCATCCATCTGAAAGGAAATGGCGTACTTAAATGAAAATCGCTGTTTTACTCAGAATGTGAGCAAGCGATAAGACAACGGTTATCGACCTTTTTTTCGTCTTTTGTCTAACGCGAGTCAAAAGCATTTCAAGAAACGAAAGCAGACAATTCGACTAAGTTTGATATAAAATTAAACTTTGGTTAACAGCGACCTTTTATGTCGCTTCCCCCGGAACTTCTCGATAAAACTTTGCCAAGACGTCATGTTCAAGGCAAGATCGTTATTTCTCAATATAAATTTTCACTATAAAGATTTAAATTTTTTTTTTTCGTTAACTCTATCCTGGAATAAGGTTTCAATAAAAATGTAAGAAAGTCAATTGGATTTCCTCTTTGGAAATTCAAGGAGCTCGATAAGCCGGATTTAAAGCCCGGAGCTATAAAATGCTTTCGTGTAGCTATTTCAATTCGTGACCAATAATTTCCCCATTCGGAACTTCCCTAATCTTACTAAGATGGGGGGGTTTTAGAGGAATTAGGAAGATTGTGTCGATTTGAAATCTTTTATTTTGGTATTTTAAATTAAAAATAAGTACCTACTTGGAAAAAACTTACATTTCAGGGTCTTTGGTGGGAGGTGGGAGGAGGTACGAGAGAGGGTGGGTGATGGGGAGGTGGGGTTGGAGGTTGAGAGTGAAGGGGTGAGATGGAGGGAGAAGGTGGAAAGTGGCTTAGGAGGGGGAAGGGTTTCAGGAGGATAGGGGAGGTGATGGGAGAACGGTTGGGGGGTCCAGAAGTGGAGGTGATGGAATAATGGTGGGAGGTGGCGGAAGATGGTAGTGGAGGGTCGAGAACTATTTTTGAAGAAAATTTTAGTTTTAGACCCTCTTTAAGCTCAAACCTTTGATCCAGGGGTTCAACCAGCCACACCCATGTGGAGCTTGATAAGACATCATTTTGGTTATTCTGACACTCCCAGAAGCACCCATGAATAAAAAATCATTCTCGTCACCCAGAGTAGGTAAGTAATGAAATTTAAATTGATGTAGTTCAAGGGCGGGATTTCAAGAGTCTTGTCAATAAACTCGACATTTGCGGTTTCCACGATCGTCCTCCAAATCCAAAAACTTGCATAATGTAGACGGTTTTCCCTCTATATTGGCTTTAAAAAAACAATTTATCTTCGAGTCTATAAATAAGAAAAATGATGGAGTAACGAAATAGTACTCTGAAAATAAGGGCACATTTAAATAATTCAAGTCTATAAAATGATAGTGATTTATAGGAATCGTCAAAATACGTTTATTTTATGCATTGGGGTTTTTCAAGGGAGAAAATAAGTCACCTGTGTTTTGAAAATATTTTTTTGAATTTTATGAAGTTGGAATCATCCTGAAGGTCTGGAGTCGTTTTCGAGAATGCGTCGATGGAAAAAGATATTTTAAAAGAAAACTCTTTGAGGATACAAAAACAAGGAGATCGCCTTCTCGAAAAAGTCAAAAGGCGACAGCTCCTCTACGGGACATTAACGCCGACATATTCGTTCACCGAAATCATCAAAAACTACCAAGAAGTCTTAAACGAAGAGGACATCGAGACAATCTATTTGGAAGAGCCAAAAATTTTAAGTTTGAAAAGCGAATCCGATTTTGTCGATAGAGTTCCCGAAGAGCTGTACGACTGTACGATAAGACGTGAGAAACGTGGCATATACAAAATCTACCGCCTTTACCTTCAATATAAAAATAAGTCAGAAAAGTTTTTATTGTCCGGAAAAAAGAGTTTATTCGGTGGAAGTTACATATTGTCAACAGATCCCGAATGTTTGTCGAAGGCTTCAATCGTCGGAAGGCTCAAGTCAAATATGTGCGGGAGTAAATATCGAATTATTAAAAAGGACAAAGAGTTCGGAAATATTGTTATCGAGAGGAACCTTTTCGATTGGATAAGCCCGAGGAAATTTCAGATCACGTTGCCTTCTTTGGAGTCCAGCGAAGAGTTCGTTTTGGAGAATCGAATCCTCGATATACCGATGTCATGGGTGGACATGTCTGAGAACGTTTTGATAACGAAAAGTTCGGAAAAAGGAGAAGTGCTAGTTATGGAGTGTCTTAAATTAAGCGATGATTCTTTCCTTATGCAGTATAGATTTCCTTTCTGTGCTCTTCAAGCTTTCTGCGTCGCCCTGAGCAACTTGAATCGCCCCGAAAAATGGTGAAGGAAGAATCTCCGATTATGAAATCTGGAACCAGTTCCGTGTTTATGAGTGTTTTGGCCGGCCGTAAATAAGTCACGGAAAGGGGCCATTGCCACCGTCGTTGCAGCACCTTTCTCCTCAAGTTCACGAACAAGAAACCCTTTCATTTCGATCATCAAAGGAAATTCGTCACTCACCCGTGACATGTGGACACCTATTTACGTAAAATTAGCTCCGAATAGCGCCCACCTTCCTGGAAGATGACTCCGCTGGATAACACAAAGATCTTTGACCTTCACACGCGAAGACGACCGAATACAGTTTTTAATAAAGATTTTTTAAACGTTTCACGTGTCCCTTCAGGCTTCCGAAAAGAAATATCGACTCTGGATTCCTCATTTTTCGTGACGTCGACAAATTCGAAAACGTAGATAACTCGAGGGTAAGTTCAATAAACCAAAAATGGAAATAGCGGGACGTCATTATGCGGAAAAAAAAATTAGACAAGTTCATATGTTTTGATTGATAGTAACCTTCGCTCAATTAGCGTAGGTCTGAAAACTGATGACGAGCTATTATGCCTATTGACCATCACTAACCATACCCGCAGATTATTCGCCTTGGGTGATTCTTTTTTTCATCCATAAACACGAAAATTTTCTTAAATTTGCTCCGTCAAAATAAACGTTTAAATGGTCGATTTTTTATTCAACCCTATTATTAGTAAGGGTGAATTGAGTCCCAGGTCGACATGTCGGATCAAGGGATCGATGAGTTAAGCCTCAGGGGATTTCAGGCCATAGCTCCTGTCTGAGAGGTATTGATTGTCTCAGATATTTAGATTTGAGCTTGATTTCGACCCTTTTTCTACAAGACAATGCTTAGCTTGACAGTGGCATCTCATGGTAGATAGCATGATGACTGTAATAAGGCGAGAAATCTTAGCAGAATAGCATAGTGTTGCTAAGTTTAAAATGGCATAAAGTTGCTTTTGTTTTCCTGTTTAATAGCCTTTTCTCCACACTAATCACCACATCACACCCTCACTCCCACTTCCCCACAACCTCCCCACGTCCTCCCATATCATCCTACCGTCACATCACCTCCCCAACCACTCCCACCTATACTAAACCACCTCTGCCATTTTTAAGAATTTCAAAAAGCACCCAAAGACTAGGTAATAGGTTCAAATCCTTCCTAAAGCCCAATTTTTTTCTCTCGTTTAATTACCTTTTTGTCACAAAAATTTCATTTTTTTTTCTTCGATAGAAGCAATCTGTTTTACTCCATACAGTGAGAAACAAACAATTTAAAGCAATTTTGCTTATCAATGACCTAAATCCATTCATCGGAAGTTTTCAGGGTAATCCTCCAATAAGGCCAAAAGTTCTTACCGCGATATGTATTTGGTCTAACTAAGTAATTGCAGATAATCTCTCTCGAATATCTTGGGTTATTAATTAAGCTAATATCATACTGCGGGTAGACTTTTTTATTTCGTTAAAATATTCTTTCCTTCCAAAATTGAATTTGTATAAAATAAAAGAAGGCTTTGCCATGTCGTAAACAAGTCTATTAGGTTCAAACAAATGGTTTCCGACTCGATTAAAAAGGATCGTCGCTCCCCCGCGTCGTCTTTAGCTTCCGAGAACTGACGGCTTCTCAACCGTGAATAACAACTTGAGAAACTCATGTGATACCTTTATTAGCATATTAACTAGATAAATCCTTTGTTCAAAACCTCCCGGATTAAAAACTGCGAAATTAATCGGGAATGTGGAGGGGAAAAAAAAAGTCTTCTGCAGAGATGGAAGTGTCATTAATTCAGGCGAGTCATCGTTTCCATCAGTGAAACTAATTAGGGTCTAAATCAGATATCGAGATAACGTAAAACGTTATTATCTCACACCTTTGATTCATGAACGCCTATATTCAAACATGATCTTATCATTTCTCACGTTCGCGTGTTATCCATCCGTTATTCAAACTCGAATAACAAAAAAATTCGCACAAATTCTATATTTAAACTCACGAGTTCTAATTACTAAGGAATTATGTACATACTAACAGAAGAGTGGAAAATCTTGAGGGATAGTTGGGGGAATGGGGGAGGGTATGGTGAAATGGAGGGATGGTTGGGGGAGGTGGGGGGAGGATTGGGAGTAGTAAGGGATTAAGGAAGCTGGAGGGGTTGTTGGGGGGACTGGAGGGGGAGTCCCCAGCCTTGTCAACCCCCAGGGTTCTCGTTATTCAGAGATGGTTGGGGGGTAGGAGGCATGTTTGGGAGAAACAGGCGAGGGGGAAGTGGGGCAAGGATTGGGGGAAGTGGGGGAGGATGGGAGGAAGTGGGGGAGGTTCGGGGGAAGTGGGATTGAGGAATGGAGGGGTTGTTGGGGGGACTAGAGGGTAGGTTGGGGAAGTGGAGGGATGGTTGGGGTAGCCCAGCAGGATAGAGAAAATTGGGGGAGGATTTGGGGAAATTAAGGTGCTGTGGGGGGAGAATTGAGGGAAATCGAGGGATGGTTGGGATAATGGTGAAGAAGTGGGGAAGGAAGGTTCAGGGGAAGTGGAGGTTGATTGGGAGAGGTGGAGGATCGTGGAAACAGAGGGTGGGTGGAGTGGGTGCATGGTTAGGACAAGTGGTGAGGGGGAGTATTTGGGGATGGAGTAAGGATTGGGAGAGGTGGGGGGAGCATAGGATGAGTGAAGGGTTAATTTATGTTTTCCCTTTATTTATTTATTTTTTTTTAACTTCAGAAAATTTCATATTGAGGCCAGCTCCAGACTCATACATTGTTCCGCCAAACTTTATAATTGGTACTTCTTTGAAATCACGAAAATTCAAGTTTTTGACAAAAGAATTTTATATTTAAACAAAATTATATTGTGTTTATTTGAATATGACATTGTTAATTAAGGTGTTAGTTGCACTAATTGACCTTAAACTCGCCGATTACGTGATCGCCCTAATTAGAGTGATTTAATTGAATTTCCTACTTTCAACCTGTCAAAAAAGAGGGAAAAAAACAAGTCGAGGAATTCTATTTTAATCAAGGCTTTTTAATTATCATTGAATAGGGAATGACACGTGGTCATTGTTTCATAGACACCTACGCGGATTAGCGATGTTTATGTTAAATATTATGTCATACGTTTGTTCATGTGAATTATTGATTTTTTAATATTTTTTATTACATCAGTCTCTGACTCATGATGAAGTTTGGAATGGCGCCAGTTGGTGATCTATCTGCAAATATGGGAAATGATTCGAGGCTATTTCTGTTCCTAGAAGACTCCTTTATGATCCTATAAAGTTACTTCATTTTCAGGTTAATCAAACCGGAGGTGATTCTCCGCAAGAAAAACGTCTTGGGCTCAAAAGAGGTTCTTCTTTAAAGGATGAATTTTTCAAGGAGTTAATTGGGAACGTAGGATGAGAGGTTTGATGTAAGAGGCGACATGTTAGAGTAGCATGAAAATTGCTCTCGCTAAAATAGAGTGTTTTCAAGATCAAAGGCAAGTAGGTCCGTCCCCTCAAGAAACCTCACCGGCAACAAACATCATTTCCATCGCAGGATTTGGAACTCCTTTTTTTAAACAGTTTTTTTTCACACCCCAAAGCAATTTAAAACGATAACCATCAATGAATCACATAAACAATAGTTCGAAATTACCTTGGGGGGTCGGTAGATTAAGATTGGACACAAAGGAAAATTCAATAAGCGATTTTCAGTGTCATCAAACCTTGTGAAAAATTCAAAAGGTTTCATTTTTCCAAGTTTCGAATTTCGTATTGGAATTTTTTTTCCCATCCCGAAGTTTGATTAATTCTCGTTCTAACGCGTCTGTTATTACAGAGGCTTTTATTTGTCCTTGTCTTCTTTTTCGCTTTGTTGGGATGAAAACATCTAATTTCTTGATTTGTGATTTATTTCCGTCGAGAGAAAAAGGCCTTTTCAAATGATAAAGATCTGCTACGAATTTCTGACCTCGCGATCGTAACAAGGCCACGCAGTTTACACACTTCCAATGAGTCTTCGGAAAATTATTTACAATTTGCAAACTGACAAGGAAAATTAAAACTTGGAAGAACATAATTACTATGTTTCGAACTCGTGAGGATAAACCTACAGAAAAACACTGTCAAAAAAACAAACACCCCACTTCCCAAATACCCTTATATGTACCTTTGTACATATGTATATCAGTGGTGTTTTTGTAAGAATATTATTTTTTTTTAAGTTGGCAGTTTGGGTGGTTTGGGCTGTTTTGGGTGATTTTGGGGGTTCAGGTGGTTCGTATGTTTTAAGCAGTTTGGGCGGTTTTTTGGTGATTAGGGTGGCTTGGGTGATTTTTGAAGTTTGGACAGTTTGGACGGTTTAAGGGGGTTTTTAGCTGATTTGGGTGGTTTTGGGGCTCTGGGTGGTTAGGGCATTTTGGCCGGTTTGGTGGTTTTGGTTTTCTTGACTGGTTTTGCTACATCATGGTCCGGTTGGTGGTCTGGTTGGTGGTCTGGTAGGTGGTCTGGTTGGTGGTTTGGTGGGTGATCTGGTTGGTGGTCTGGTGGGTGGTCAAGTTGGTGGTCTGGTTGGTGGTCTGGTTGGTGGTCTTGTTGGTGGTCTGGTTGGTGGTCTTGTTGGTGGTCTGGTTGGTGGTCTGGTTGGTGGTTTGGTGGGTGGTCTGGTTGGTGGTCTGGTTGGTGGTCTGGTAGGTGGTTTGGTGGGTGATCTGGTTAGTGGTCTGGTGGGTGGTCTGGTGGGTGGTCCGGTTGGTGGTCTGGTTGGTGGTCTGGTAGGTGGTCTGGTTGGTGGTTTGGTGGGTGATCTGGTTGGTGGTCTGGTGGGTGGTCAAGTTGGTGGTCTGGTGGGTGATATGGTTGGTGGTCTGGTTGGTGGTCTGGTTGGTGGTTTGGTGGGTGGTCAGGTTGGTGGTATGGTTGGTAGTTTGGTGGGTGATCTGGTTGGTGGTATGGTGGGTGGTCAGGTTGGTGGTCTGGTGGGTGATATGATTGGTTGTCTGGTTGGTGGTCTGTTTGGTGGTCTGGTTGGTGGTTTGGTGGGTGGTCAGGTTGGTGGTGTGGTTGGTAGTCTGGTTGGTGGTCTGGTTGCTCTGGTTGGATAACCCCATGATCCAACTCTAGAAAAGTTTATTTGAATAATTTAAAAGGTATAAATTAGACTTCAAAATTAAACACTTCCCTCTCCTTCCCCCCATTTGACCCCATTATTTATTAACCCAGTGAGGTACGAATTGTGGAAATGGGTTGTGAATAAATAAGGAAAAAAATTAACATTAATTTATGATGATTATTTGTCTTTATATAAAGTGTTTTTAACAATTTCCTCTCCTTTTTTGCTCTTGAAAATCCTTCCAAGAAGAAAAATATTTTTAAACCCTAATACGTTTGGGCAAACGAAGATTTTTTTTCCTTGACTCTTCCCAAAATTAATGTTTTCTGTGTTAAAATATTCCCTGCCTTGTTTTTTAAAGGATAAAAAGAAAATACGACGAATGGAAACATTATTTGCCCTTATTTTTAAAAAGATTAGGTTGTCATTTTCAGACACGTCAACTTTTATTCAACTTCAGAGTCGATCGTGTGAGAAAAAATAGTTTTTTTTATAAGTACGATGACATAACCTGAAAGCGAAAGTAGTTCAAAGTCATTACCAACCGCAAGGTGAATAAACATGTTAAGAACTACGATTAATATTTTTTTTTTTCATTCACGAGTTTATCGATCTTTACATAATATTTATTTAGCTTTCTTTCAAGGACATGAGTGGCATTTTTTCTTATGAGGATTAGTCAAAAAATTAAATCCTCTTTGTCTTTTCGTCATTGACCTTGCGACCCAGAGATATTTATAAAACCGGTCTCACCCTATTGTTGCATTGAAAATATTTCCTTAGCACCCACGATTTAGCCATTTAGGCCAAGATCTTGATCGTTAATTAAAAATTTAAAAAACACCCTACAAAGAAATTTTCTTCATGGAAGGATACGAAGACAGGAAATCAATCACTTTTTGCTTCAGACCCACGAATCCCTTTTTTTCCCCTTCACAAAGGGATCCGTCAAAACAATTTTTTTAAATAATTATTATTTTCTTATGAAAAATCGTTTTTTTAAAACCTCTCCTTTAGGGGAAATAGTTGAAGAAACAATGCGAATTTCGAAACAGACCAAACTCGTTTTCATTATTGATGATACCCCACAAAACCTTCCAACTATTTTAACTCCATCTTCAAACGAAATTCTTCAAAATCCTATTTTGATTTTTTTCAAAATTGAATCAATTTTTCACATTTTATTATGTATAAGTTAAAATAATTGCATACAAGGGTTTAATTTGCATAAGAAATCCGAAGTTTCGATTTCACGCTTCAAAAATGTTTTCTTATTTTATAAATCAGTTTTTAATTGAATTTGATGAGTGGAAAAAAATCATTTTATCGTTTAAAATTGCATTTAACAATATTTTATTTTGTTATTAAATTTTTTTGTTTTTTATTTGCGGTCCTAAGCATGGGGAACGACATTCCAAGGAGGGAAAAACCGTCCCTCTATAATGAGGAGAGAAAATGATTCTGGAATTCGAAGATAGGGGCTCAGGGCTGATATTACAATGGCATCTTTGGGACTTCTTCACGACATTTTGATCCACGTACCAGTGAAAAGTTTTGTCTTTAAAAAAATCTTTAGTTTTATATCTTATTCGCCAAAATTTCCCGGTGGATGTAATATAAACGGTCTGATATGGCCTAAAAACAGTACATAATTGTTTTATTATTCACTAATACCGACTATTTATTAAATTAAATCAAATAAATTAGGGAAAGGCATTAGAGAAAGAAAAAAAAAAAAAAAAAAGTTAGGCCTCAAGTGGGAATTGAACCTACGACCCCGTAGTTGCGTCTGCCAAGTAAGCAGGAGGTCCTAGGTTCAAATCCCATTTGAGGCCTTTTTTTTTTTTTCTTTCCTTATTTTATTTTACTTTAATTTAATTTAATAAAGACCTTCAATGGTAGTGAAGACTATCGATGTCAACGGAGGCCGTAATCGTCTTTTAAGGAGACCAGGGGTGCCAACGGTGATCATGATAGCCTTTGAAACATCCCAGGGCTGCCAACGGATCGCCTTTGAAGGAGCTCATCAATTAGGTAGATTTTTTTCTTGTCTAATCGCCTTGTTTCTAGCGAAAAACTCGGGGAAAATAGTTTTTTCCTAATTTAATTTCCTCACCGATCTTCGTTAACTGCTCCGCTGAGAAATGACTTTATCAAATTTTAATGGATGAACGAATATTTTATTTTACCCCACTTATTCGCCCAGAAATTCGATTTTACTAACAATTATAAATTGAATAATTTCGTGTAAAACGTTGACTTTTATGTATAATTTCGAGTTTCTTTTGATGACATTTAAACATGGCTATATTGAAGGGAGGTTACAGCACATTCTGAGATTGCATTGTCCCTTGGCAGTAATGCCAGAGGAAGACTTGTCGTGACTTCTCCCCCTCGTTAAATCTACCCCGTCTATCTCAAAATTGTCTTGCGTCTCTTAAACGTCCACTCGATTCCCCATAAATTTTTCGGCCCCTTCAAAAAGGCCACGAATCATGAAATGCCATCTTTTTTGTTAAAAACAATGAGTTTTTTTCAAATAACTTGGGTTTATCTCAAAATGAAAAAGTATAAAAGAAAGTATTATTTTTTTTATTATTATTCGTATAATAAAATATCAAAGCCAACGTTGGTAGTAATAACGAAACTCATAAATTTTAAGATGGAATTTTTTTGTTTAAATAAGGAATTCGGAGGCCTGAAACAAATTGGAAGACAAACAAAGTTGTTAAAATTGGATTAAGAAAATAATAAAAATTGATAGGAGTTGTAAAAACGATTAAAACTTGTCTCAAAAGGGTCTCGACACCTACAATAGATTACCCTCGGGCGTCTTGGAATTCAAGTGCAATTATAGTCTGAAAGCCTTTTGTCGAACGAAAAAATTAAATAAGGAGTCAGGTCAGTCACATAATGGACGTCGCTACTTAAGTGCTTGATGGAATAGAGTAGTCCGGATTGTCTGAAATAAAACAAACAGAATTCCTTTTTTGAAGGTCGCAACCTATCCGAAGACGACATGAATAAACTCCAACAAGCATTTTTCACCTGCGACGTTTTCTCGCTAAAAATTAAGAATATAATTTGTCACTCCTAAAAAAACCTCACATCGTCTCACGTTTTAATTCCGGAAATATACCAAATTCCGTATTATTTCGAAAAATAAATGGTGAACTATGTCCTAATTGTCGTGAGGCAGCCTACGCTGAAGATTCCTCTCACCATTCACCTTGACTTACAAAATTTTCATAATCAGGTTTTTTAGGTTTTTAATAAAATATTTTTGTCATGGATTCAAGGAACTCATTAGCGAAGTGTGAAATTAGGAACCCTATAATTATTTAAAAAAAATCTTTTAGTGAAATAAGCTTGGAACTGATTTTTTTCGTGGATAAGGACGATGCTATAAAACGCTTTGTTGCTACCTAGGCGTTTAATGTATTCAGAGATAACCGAAAGACGGATGACGCAGAATGTTACGACATAAAGTCGTGATTAGGGATTGTACAGTGCAAATACATTTTGATAGGCATGGGAAATTTTTCGAAGATGACTCGATTCGCGAATTTGTAACGATCTGTTTGGCAACAGACATTCAAAAAAGGTGGAACAATAAAGATTTCGATGGGTCTATGACTTTGAATTTTTATCTCTTGAACTTGGACTATTTAAACACACTTGAAAGGCATACAAAGTTTTATTTTCCATGTTCAGCGCTCCACTTGGTGGCATCAAAGTTAACATAGTTCTCAACAAAAAGACTTGTTCTATCCAAATTGCAAAAATTACGATTCCACAAAAATTTTAGTGCATTAATTTGCATACAAAATGGGACAGTATTGTGTTACGACTCTGCAGCTAATAAGGTCGATAAAAGACAAGTTTTTTAAATTAATCACTGATTGTCTCCAAAAGGGGGAAAAAGTGACCACCACAATACCAACAACCAACCCCCTTCCACAACATAAAGTTCATAAAATACTGAATAACCCTTTCTCCTCCAGAAAATCTCGTGCATCCACATTCCAATTACCTCAGTCAATTCTATTATCCTAGCTGGATCCTATGACCTCAGTCAATACTATTACACCCAGCTGGATCCCATTACCTCAGTCAATAATATACCTACCTGGATCCTATGACTTTTATGACCCTTATCTGGATCCTATGAAATAGGTAAATGCTATTTCATACAGCTAGATCCTAGTTATACCCAGTGGGATCCTATGACCTCTTGTGACTTAACACCTTCTCCATGTCAACGCCTCAATTCTATTGCACCTATGGCCTCAATCGATTTAATTGCGCTTAGCTGGATCCTATGACCTCAGTCAATACTATTGCATATTGCTAGATGCCCATTACACCCACTAGGATCCTAAGACCTCATTAAATGCTATTGCTCCCAGCTAGATCCTTTGACCTTAGTAAATCCCAGTTGAACCCTATGACCTCAGTCGATTTTATTGCACCCACTGGGATCCAACGATCAGTCAATTCTATTGCACCCAACTCAAACCTTAGTCCATTCTATCAAAATTTACCCTGCTGACCTAAGTCAATTCTATCAGATTTCACCCTTCTGGATGATATTATTGCCACAATCAATTCTTTTGCTTTTCTATTGCTACATACTATGTTTCTAGATTCACAGGTTTCAGGACAAACTGCAATAATTTAATTTTCATTAAATTGTTCCAGTAGTTCTAGGATGACTCTTTCTGGTACTTAGTGTTTTTCACAAGTATCGGTAGCATCGATTGCAATCACCGAGGTCTTCGTGGAAGGCTCGAAATTGAAGCAATAAATCAAGTCCATTATCAGGGTTAACCGGTCGAATTCATTCCTCTTCGCACGTCTTCGTTTTTTTGCCATTTTGTCCCGATTTCTTTTCTCTTTTTTTAAATGGAGGAAAAAGACGCGTTATTGTTCTCCCTTTTGGTTTTCCTATCGGTTCAATGCCGTGATTTATACGTGCAACGAGAACGCCGACGGAAAAGCGCAGGTGTTGACCATTAAAAAACCGACACGCACAGATTTTTAAAATAGCTTTAAATCAATTAAACGTTCCCCTGCATTCAATTCCATTTGAGACGACTTTTCCCCTCCTTACAGCCATTAAAAGTAAAGACAATTACCCAGTCTGGAGCTACCGGAGTTTCTTTTAAAAGGCGACTAATAAACTAATTAACGTTTTTTAAAAACATTTACAAAAACGTTTTATTTTCTTCAATGACGTCTTTAGAACAAGTGTCTTTTAGCGACTTTTCCGAATAGGTTCACCTTTTATAGCCACTTTTAGGGCCAACGTTGATACCAAGGAAATAGAACACTTATCCACTTTATACCCTCTTTTGCCGTATTCATCGAAATTTCGCTTGACAGCTCTTTCACAGTAATTGCACTTGAATTTCGCTCTTTCAAGGTTATTGAAATATTAAATCTCCAAATTCGGCAATAGGCCTTGATAGTCATTTACCAAAGCTCATCTCCTTTCACTTTTAAACGTTCAAACACCGATTTTTTACCTAATTGAACATTTCCATACCGTTTGTCAACCGATCACGACCGGACATGGCACGATCTTAAAATTTCTAAATTAATTAAAACTTTTTTTTTATTGTAAAACGTTAAAGGTTGCCGGATAAGGAAGAAGCCCACGTTGCGAATTTTGTCGGGAAGATGGGCCAACCACGAAGTTTAAGACCTTGGTCAATGTTAAATAACAATTAGGGACTCGCGGTATCGGCGGGGTGCCATCTTCGCCAACTTTTCTATTGTTTTATCTACCTTTGTAATCTGCCCGTTTAATATTCAAGCTGAGATTTTAATTAAGAAGCGATTAGGGGCACTGTACCTTTTGAATTAAAAACGACACTTGAAATAACAATAAAAAGAAACATTGAAAGGTCTCCATCGCCATAAACCTGTTTCCCAGTGACATATGCGATAATGAACTTCCAGATTCTCGAAGCCATTAAATCCATAGGGTGAAAGCATCTTTTAATTTTCTTAAATACTAAGGCCGCTCATCCCCTGGCGAGGTCGTTTTCCCGTTCAAAATACCAAGGGAATCATCAAAAAGACGTCACTTTAGCGATTTCAAAGATGTCCATCATATTGTTCGGAGGATTCGAAAAAATGAAAGACCTTCACTTTTTTAGGCCTTTAATCTAATCTATTTTACCGCTTCTTCTGCACGGGACAAAATAATGACGACAATTTTTCACACACAAAAAAAGCCTGCTGATGTTTTATTCCACGATGAAGGATAATGGACGGAATATGTTAACCAGAGTTGGACGAGTTTATAGGGTCAGACATGGAGTACAATTCTGTTCACAAGGACAAGTTAATCAGCATAGAATTTAAAGATTTTACAGGGTATCCACGTTTGGAGCGTCACGAGCATTAAAATTCTGTTGACCATCTGGATGTAATAGTTGACACGATTGAAAATTCAAAAAATCAACCAGCTAGCATCAATAGAATTGAGAAAAAGTTTGATTCACCATTTTGTAGTAAAGTTCGACCTCATTTTTTACATAGAAAATGTGGCATTCACCTTTAAAATAATTTATTTAAAAAAAAACGTAAAATTTTTAATTAAATTGTAAAGGATTTCTTGCAACTAAAGATTAATTTTTCATAAAATAATAAATAAAATTCGTTATTCTTTAGAAATGCAGTATCCATAAAGATAGGATTATTTGGGGTCTACCTTTTTAATTGGTGAAGCAATTTTTTTTAAATGCGCCTGTAATTCTGCTCGTCGTTCGGATCTCGTTGCAGTTTTTCAAGAACAACGACCTCTTAACGATAAAAAGGTAAAAAGATCACATTCAGATAGCTATTACGAGACATGCATTAAATTCAAAGGAAGGCATTCATATTCCTATCCAGATCGCCGACGGTAGATTCGTTTGTGTTTATTTGTCTCGAGTTCGCCGAGGGATCCATAATATCCGAGAAACAAGATTCTAAGAAAAGGTCCCTTTTTCCTCAAATCGTTAATTAAGTTGTAGTAATTTAAAAAAAAATAATTAGAAACTTTTAAGTCAAAGGTCGTGGATTTCTCATCTTGGTTTTTTCCTCTTTTATAATAAAGAAGGGAATTTCGCATGGATAAAAATTCAGTAGACGCTTCTTAGCGAAGAAGGGCTCGTCTAATGCATTTCCATAGTAAGGATAATGGGCTGGAGCATTTAAAACTCCCACTTGGAAATGTATAGGCGGAGTAGGTGGCCGAGGGAGAAAAAAATAAGGTTCGCTCGAGTCGTCCTGAATAAGTGATAAATTATAGTCGACCATGTCTGGGTTTCCCAAGCTAAAAATGCAGCGAGTCAATTAAAATCTGATGTTTATTAAGGGAGAAAATCCGACCGGCAGTTTCTCCGAGATTATTCTCTATTGTAAAAGTTTTATGCAGTTTATTGCCTTTTTTTTTTTGGCTGTGGACTTTATTGGACCAGAAATTCTCCCTCGCAGGATTCGCTCGTATCCAATTGCTCTCTTCAACTGGGAGAGTGGCAGGAAGTGGCGGAACGTTGGGAAGTCCAGGAGGGTAGGAGAGGTGATGGGATATGGGTTGGAGATGGTAAAATGTTGGGGGAGTGTGGGACTAGGTGTGGGGAGGGTCCAGGAGGTTAGGGGAGATGATGGTAGAGAAGTGGGAGGTGGTGGAATGTTGGCGGAAAGTAGTGGGATGTGTGGGGGTGTCTAAGGGAGGGATCAGGCCCAGGAAGGAAGGGGAGGTAATGGGAGATTGGTGAAAGGTAGTAGAATGTTGGAGGGAAAGTGGTGGGAGGTGGAGGAGGTTAGGGGAGAGTGGTGGAATGTTGGGGATAGGTAGTTAGGATGAGTAAAGTAGGGAGAGGTATTGGGAGGTGATGGGAAAGTAGTGAGAAGTAGTGGGTAAGGGTAAGAGAGGTGATGGGGTAGGAGATGGAAAAAGTTTTTGGAGTGTGGGACTAGGTGAGGTTCCAGGAAGTTAGGAAAATGATGGGAGAGAGGTAGGAAGTGGTCGAATGTTGGGGAAAGTAGTGGGATGCGCGGGGGTGTCTGAGGGAGTGTAGGGCCCAGAAGGAAAGGGAAGGTGATGGGAGATTGATCGGTGGTAGAATGTTGAGTTATAGAAATGTTGAGTAAGACAAAATGTTTTAAGCGATCCATCTTTCCCAATATTGATAAATTTACCTACTTAATAAATTATCTTCAAAAACATCCTCATCATCCAATAAAAACCCTCGTTCGGAATTACACATTAACGACTAAAACGTCCTTTTTTCAAACCCATAATTAAAAAGTGATAAAAACGTCTAAAAAATAAATAAAATTTTCAATTTCACAGTATTGCCCTTTTTTTAATAGAATTTAAAGAGGAAAAAGATATGGAATGTAATCCTATTTACTTTATCCTTCAAAGTGATTTCTGAGCGACATCTTTTTTATTAGATCCTACCGATTTTTATATTAAACATTTCCATTCTGATCACTTTTTTAAAAAAAGTTTTAAAATATTTTAGGCCATAAATAATAAATTAATGATTCTAATAAAATGTTTTAATTGGTATTCGGTAAAACGTTCACACATTGATGATTAATTGCTTTATCAATTAAATAATGATTTAACAACGTCCTCCGTTGAGCCTTTTAATAGACAAAAGGTCCCATTTGCATAAACATCCATCAAAAAAATACCTTCGGAGGCGCTTAAAAAATCGTTTATTTTTCGGCCGCGTCTTTTCTTCCGTGCAAATCCTCGGTAACCGGAAATTTTTCGGAATCTTAATTCCATAATTTATCGGTTTAGTTACCTTGCGAACATTCTTGGACCGTCGCCAGCTTTAGGTTAACCACCCCGCTGTTTATCCCGTGGAGATTTCACAAGAAAAATTGTCAACGCAATTCTATTTCTGACCCAAAAAATCGTCCTTATTTATGATTCATTGAAATTCAACGTTTTCGATTTTATTCAAGGATGAGCTTTTTAAAAGGGTTCTCCTTAAAATAAGAATCTGAATATAAATCAAATCGTAATAAGCCTCCTGGAGCGAGTTAGATGAGAACTGTCAAGTAGCCCCGTCTGATATTGACAAAATAAACTGAAAAGAAAAATCTATTTTTTCGATTTTTACAATATCATGCGAAGACTTTTTTTGAACTATAAAAATCAGAAAAATGGTTATTTCGTAAATGACAAATTAACCAGTTAGGAAACTAAATGGCGTAAAGGGAGACAATGGGATGTTGTGTGCCGTCATGGTTTTGCTCCTCGAGGCGATAGGATCGAGAAACATCGGCGCGGCATAAAACAATAGGCGGTTTTTCTATTAACGAGTCGACAACGGAAAACCACCAAAAAAATCAAACTTCTGGCCTGATTTTAGAAACGTGGGCGTAGTTGCTATTCAGTTCTCCTACTCGCTAACTGTAACTTGTAACTGTATCAGGAACCTTTCCGAGTAATTCCCTCCTTTGGGGACATTTCGTCCCTTTCCTGTGATTTATTTTTCCTAAGAGGACGATACGGGCGAGAACATCCAACGCATAAATTCATAAAGAAATACGTTCCTGTGTCAAAAGAGCCTATTTATAGACCAGAATCTTAATTATGATGTGGACAGTTGAGCAGAATCTCTTCACAAAAGGTTTCTTAAGTTACAAATCTTGGGAATCGCCTCGAGAATTCCTAAACAGACATGAATGACAACTAATTTTTTTGAAACAAATTATGCAACGGTAGTGAAATGCATCCAGTTTAAGCTACTGTTCAAAATTGCCTTGGATTTCATCAATTTTAGAAGAACAAAGGAAAATTGGTTGAAAGCCAGACTTCAAAATAACCTATAAAGTCACCATCTTGTTCTTGACCCAATTTTCATATCAAAAAAGCTGTAATCAAAGACTAATTAAATATTATGTAAATTAAAAATACGCTTTTTTATTGAAACATGAAAAAAGCATGCGATAAAATTATTCAGAAACAAAATTACTTGGAGGGAAATAAACAACAGCTCAAATTTTCAGAAAAGCTCCGAATAAATTAAAAGTTGTATGTCCTTTGGGATCAAGCCAACCAGAAAATACCCAAACTTTTTTTTTACAATTTCGTAACGCTTAATTAATGTTTTCTCAATTATTTATAAGACGAAAATGTTCGAAGATAAAGTGCGTTCGAGGTCGTACGGGAATCTAAAGAGAATACAAACTTGGAAACATCAAAGGAGTCGGGAAGATATTCTTATTAGATTGTGACCCAAAGGTTGCATAGAATTTTCCCCTTTTTTTACCATAAATGACGACCTTATTTTTCGCTCTTTTTATCCTTCGCGAAAAATAAAATTCTAATTAAAATCCTACCTTAAAAGAACATAATAGAAAGATTCCGACTAACCTATAAGGAAACAGGTGCCTCGAGTCATAAATCTTTAAACGAGCAGTTGTCACTTGTTACAAGGATGGTACAACAAACTAGGTTTCTCATAAATTAAAGCCGTTTGGTCCGTGGAAGAATTTTTTCAGTATTGTCCGTTTCCTAAGGCATTTTTATTCCTAAAATAAAATGTCTCTTCTCCTGCATAAACTCTTCAACTGCTCAAAAATTGATTGGTTTAAATGGTTTAGGTGGTTTGGGTGGTTTGGGTGGTTTGGGTGGTTTGGGTGGTTTGGTTGGTTTGGGTGGTTTGGGTGGTTTGGGTGGTTTGGTTGGTTTGGGTGGTTTGGCTGGTTTGGGTGTTTTGGGTGGTTTGGATCGTTTGGGTGGTTTTGGTGGTTTGGGTGGTTTGGCTGGTTTGGGTGGTTTGGCTGGTTTGGGTGTTTTGGGTGGTTTGGATGGTTTGGCTGGTTTGGCTGGTTTGGCTGGTTTGGGTGTTTTGGCTGGTTTGGGTGGTTTGGGTGGTTTGGTTGGTTTGGGTGGTTTGGCTGGTTTGGGTGTTTTGGGTGGTTTGGATGGTTTGGCTGGTTTGGCTGGTTTGGGTGTTTTGGCTGGTTTGGGTGGTTTGGGTGGTTTGGTTGGTGTGGGTGGTTTGGTTGGTTTGGGTGTTTTGGGTGGTTTGGGTGGTTTGGGTGGTTTGGGTGTTTTGGGTGGTTTGGATGGTTTGGGTGGTTTGGGTGGTTTGGATGGTTTGGATGGTTTGGGTGGTTTGGGTGGTTTGGCTGGTTTGGGTGGTTTGGCTGGTTTGGGTGTTTTGGGTGGTTTGGATGGTTTGGCTGGTTTGGCTGGTTTGGCTGGTTTGGCTGGTTTGGCTGGTTTGGCTGGTTTGGGTGTTTTGGCTGGTTTGGGTGGTTTGGCTGGTTTGGGTGTTTTGGGTGGTTTGGATGGTTTGGCTGGTTTGGCTGGTTTGGGTGTTTTGGCTGGTTTGGCTGGTTTGGCTGGTTTGGCTGGTTTGGGTGTTTTGGCTGGTTTGGGTGGTTTGGCTGGTTTGGCTGGAGTGGGGGAAGTTTGGGGTGTTGTTCACCATGTTAGTAAGAAGAGGACAATAGAGGATATGAAGGGCCAGAGGGAAAAAAGATGAAAGTCACTTTTTCGACGATTTTGAGACATCTCCCTCACATCTCCTATCAACCTCCCCCACATCCTCCTACCTTTCCACCACCTCCCCCAACCTCCCCCACCGTTTGATGCTTAAGACGTTTACAAAGATATTTACCTTCACAAATTAATTAAACTGTAAAATTCAACGTTTAAAATCAACGTTTTATTTAAAAGTCGTATTTCAATACTTTTTATTACTTTCCTACCTTCAAAGTTCATGAATTATGACCGACGCTGGTTCAATTTGTAAAACGATCCTCCATTAAATTCACTGTCCAATTTAAATTCAAATAAAAAGCATTCATTTAAATATTCTGCAGTATGAAAATCACCCCCTTCTTGTAAAACTTGGGTACCAACTTTTTTTTAATCTGAATATTCATAGTTTTTTATGTTTACAAGTTATGACCATAAAAATATTTATTTTGAGATATGGCATAATTCTTAAATTATAGTTTTTTGCATTTTTGAGAATTTTCATTTGAAGCCTAAAAAGTTGGAAATGTTCAAGGATTTGTGGACCATAGTCATCCCTTCTGATTACGTGTTCCGAAATCAATCTTCGCCTTTGAGGAGAGCGTCGTGTTAACGTGTGTGCCGACCAAATGCTAATAAACGAGGATTAAATATTCGATGCTGTTTACCTGGTTCCCTTTGTATACCAACAACGAAATTCAATTTCGCCTTCAAACGTTATCTATTATGAAAACAAGAAAATCAACGTTTAACATGACTCATTTAAAGGACATAAACGTAAATCACGCATTTATCACATTTTAAATAGGAACGATAAATCAGTTATAACCTGACAACCTGACATCTTATTTACAAAACTTTCGATTATAATATTTTCGTCTCATTTGCTTTACAATTCCGATTCAAAAATGAAGATGCCCCTGACCCTTTCACTCCTCGAGGCTCCCAATGACGTGATCACGACCGGCCCTAAAACTAACTCGTAAAAACTGATAGTAAATATGAGAAAATATCAACTTTTCAGTCTATAAGGACATCATCGGTATTGATCTCGTTTTTAACAGCTCTTCACGAAAGACGTGATTTTCATTCTATAAATAATACAAATTGGGTTTTCTCATTTTTTTGAAATCTGACCTTTCTTTGATAATAAAAACAGTTATAAATGAAACTGGGCCATCTAGAGGAAACAGGAAAAGAGGTTTTAAAAGCGCTTTTCCTTATTTCCCCTCCGGTCCTTTTCAAGCCTAATAAAATAAGATTTACGTTTTAAAAATTAAATTATTAAATATCTAGACAAGGCTTTTCTTCCCAATCAAGTTACTTTATCTTAAAAACAATGCTTTTTTTTAATCTTACTGAAAGATGATTTAATCTTAAGGAAATGCCGCTCAAAAAAGGAGTAAAAATTAACCTCTGGATAAGCTGGGCCAAGGTTGAATGTATTCCTCAATGGTTTATTAGCTCAGCTTCCAATTAAAAATAGCTTCTTTTCCTTTGGAAAAGGGACTAAGTAGACCCTGCATTGTCAAACTTGGTATTTATATACAGGTGATGGGAGGTTCCAGGAGAGTACATTTTACCATCCATACCTGGTCTATCTATACCTGGCCTATAGGTCCATCTTTACCTGGCCTATAAGTCCATCTATACCTGGCCTATAGGTCCATCTTTACCTGGCCTATAAGTCCATCTATACCTGGCCCATAGATGCATCTATACCTGGCCAATGGTGATGGGAGGTCCCAGGAGATAATGGAGGTGATGGGAGATTCCAGGATAGTAGGGGAGGTGATGGGAAATCCCAGGAGAGTAGGGGATGATAAGGGAGGTTCCAGGAGAGTAGGGAGGCGATGGGAGATAGCAAGAGAGTAGGGGTGGTGATGGGAGGTCGCAGGAGAGTGGGGAGAAGATAGGAGGTTCCAGGAGAGTGGGGGAGGTGATGGGAGGTTTCAGGAGAGTAGGGGAAGTGATGGGATGTTCCAGGAGAATAGGGGAGGGATGGGAGCTTCCAGGAGAATAGGGAAGGCTAGAATGTTGGATTGGGTAGCGCGAAGGTGGAGGGTGGGTCGAATAGGGTAAGAGAGTTGATACAAAAATACTTTGCTCTATTTTTAGACATAATTTAGTTTAAATTGACTAATTCCTGTGATTGTGAGGAAGCTATTTACATAAATTGGCAATTATAGTCCAATTATGTAGTGAATATCTCGCCATTTACGGAAGAAAATTTTTTTTAATCGAAAACCGGGTCTATTTAGATAAAAAATAAAGTTCTTTTTCTTTTATTTCTTCCTTTAGAATGACTTCCACGGGTCAAGAATCGAAATTGGCCGAAGAGGATCGGAATGGCGAAAACCACTTCAGCGAGGAGTCCTAACAGGCAAACTTCACGCTAGTTTACAACTCAGATAAGAACCTCGGTTTTGAATCCGTAATGAGAATCTAGTCTATTGCACAAAAAAAAACTTCATTAAAGATTTTGGACAAATTATTCAAAAAAAAACCGAAAACATTTAAGTTTTATCAATTTTTAAGAAATAATCATAAAGACGGTTGCGTAAAAACGGCATCCGAAATTGGATTTATGTAAGAGTTGACAGAAAAGTGTTGTTTATTTTACAGGCTGTTGTTTTGATTTCAAAAAGTTTTTAAGAAAGTGTCAAAATAACGACATTGCCCCTTCGAAAAGTGCCAATTAATTCCTTTAAAAAAGGCTCGAACGTCCTCTTGTTTGTTTGATGACCTTTCCGCCCCCAAAAAGAAGCTTTTTACATTAAAAGCTTTGCATAAAAGGCTCTCTCGTAAAAATCGTTCCATTTACGATCCAAGAAAAATTATTTATTAGCGGTGATTGACTTTAATTATTAATTTTATAATAAAACACAAAGTTTTTCGAACACTTAATTAATAATGGCTAAGCATTTGCTTATTTTCTTACAGTAATTAGTAATTACCTAACATTAAAATATTCACTGAATAATGTACTTTGAAACTAAACTGAACTGGGAGGTTTTAGGCCAGTAGGGGAGGTGATGGGAGGTTTGAATTGGGAGGTAGTTGAAAGTCTTTTGCGTGTCAAAGAAGGTTGAAGATCCACGTCAGTCGTCCAAGTTCAAAGAATAAAGGATTTTAGGGTCTGAGGCGCCAGGATAGCTTTAATAATTTTTAAAAACGTGATTCCAAATGACTTTTCGGTTTTAACTTCTTTCTATGTAACGCGTTAAATGATAAGTGCATTATAAAAATTTATTAAGGCTTATTTTTACGATTAAAAACATAAACTCCGTCCCGCTGTGTACAGACCAGTCTAATAGCCTGTAGTCCTTTTTATCTACAAACTGGACCTCGTTTCGATCCCCTAGTAACCACCGCAGTTTCACAATATAGAAACATACAAACGCCCACAGAACAGACGAAACCCACGAGTTTCACACGTCTTCGAAAAAAAAATCGTTTTCCCCTTTCAGATTCAAATTTGTGTAATCTCCGAAATAAATAGGGATGAAAAATTATCATCGCGTTCCACAAATGGATATTATATAAAAATGATTTATTTATTTATACTGAAAATCGTCTTTTATTTCCGAGAAATACTTTGGGATCTCGTGTTCGGTCTCTTGTTGCGAGATTATAAATCATAACGTCCCCATTTATCAAACTACATGATGGAATTATCAAGAAATAATAAGATGCTGATTTTAAAATAAACTTAATTTCTAAGTCCTCTTGCCTCATCCTCCTGGGTTCGAAAAATTGGACAATAAACCGTACCTACAAACCACACAAACTAAAATTACAAAAAAAAATTCTTAATTGGACTTTGTGAGGAAATAAAATTGGAATATATAATTAAACCGATCAAGTCCTTTTTGAAATGATTTATTGACGTTGATTGTAAAATAGAGTTGAAAAGAAAAAAAAAGTCCTTTTGAAGGTTATCTCGACGTTTTATGCAGGACACCTTTTGACGGGGTTCCGATTCATTCCAATTTAGGTAGGGGCTGATTTCAAATTCAAATGGTGAAAACCCCTCTGTTTGCGATGACCGTGTAAGGGATGCGGTTGTGTGGGCGTAATTACCTAGAGGATACCCGGTGTTCGCACACGCGAAAAGGCGCCTTCTTTTTTTTTATCTTCACCCTTTTCCGTTTTTTCGAGACCGAGAATCCGAAGGAATCGAAGTTCAACGGACCTCATCTCACTCCCCGACCGGTCTCGTTTCCCTGCGTGCATCTGATCCTATTATTTATGAAGAAGGCAACCGGAGCTTAGAAAACTAAAAATATTACGTCCACATGTCATAGTAAACATTTTTTTTTAAAGATTATAAGTACTTTTAATTCAAACTTTTAAAAAATAGCACAAGACCACATAAAAGTCAAGAAACAATCATGAACTTTAAGAATGTCCAGCCATAGACGGAAACTTATCCCGAAAGGGCAAAAGCGTAGGTGTTCAGGCAAAGTTCAGTGGAATGTTTTTTTCTCCTCGGAAGAATGCTCTTTATCTCTGCTAATTAGATTTTGGGTAAATCCTTAAATTCTATGATTTACAAAACATACCGAGGGATTTTAGTTTATAAATCAAGAGGTCTCCGCATTATATACGGTCTTGTAACCTTCTAATCAGAGTCTATTCAAGAAGCCAAACGTTAATTCCATGCACCCCTTCACCCCCGTTGCCGTTGCCGTCATTTCCGACAACCTTTGCTTTCATCTACGAGTAGCTACACGAATCCATTGAATTTAGACAAGAAAAGCAACCTAAGGAGTTCCCATTGATTACTTTAAATACAGAAGTTAAATTAGATTTTGTATTTTTCATTTTCAATCCAGTTTTAGAAAATTTTCAAAATTGTTGGAACCTTTAGTGGGGGACCAATGAAATCTCATTTTAGGCTTTAGCTGATTTCCAGATAACACCGGAGAACAGATAGTAAAGAATTTTTTAAAAGTAAGAATCTTATATAAAGTCTCCAAGAAACGTTGGGGGTCAAGGAGGGTAAGGGAGGTGATAAGAGTGATGTAAGGTTGGAGTGGTGGGGGATGCTGGGGAAGTGACGGGAGGGTGGTAGATATGGAGAGGAAATATTTAGTGTTTGTGGAGAGGTCTATATAGGCCCAAATTTTCGAAAAAGTTCGAGCTATGTGATACCTCCTCTATAGCGATTTTGGGAAGGAGTGAATGAGGTTCTGTATAGGAAGAACGAACCTTTACTTTTAATGGGGCGGTGGGTGGTGGTCGGGAAGGTTGGTGGTGGTATGGGATGAGGATTAGTAAGGTCGAAATCTCATATTTCCGCTTGGTTAAAATATTCTAAGTGAACTGAGAAGGAGCCTAAGGTAAAATTAAGCTGATTTCTAAACAACGTTTTTTGTGATGTATGGGGGCCCATTAGGCAGGACACCTTGTTTTCATTGACCCTATAAAATTCATGTATATCTAATGTATATATGATGGATTTGTAACAAATTTTATGAGCTTTTATTTTGTACTAAGTGGTCAAGTCGCTGAAACGCACATTTTTGGAGATATAAACGAAAAACTGCAAAAAGTGCCAAACTTTTGAGATTTTGACAACGTTCAGGGCAAAATGTTTGTTAGCAAACCTCAGATTCGTAATCAGCGACCCAAAAAAACATAAAATAAGATGGATAATACGACTTTATTCAAATTTTCCTCTAAATATCCTAATATGCCTCTGCTAAAGCATCTAATAAAAATTTTAAAAAATTGTTAAAATCGATAAAAAAAAATGAGTCCCGCGGCAGCAGGACTAAAGAGGTAGATTTCTTTCAGATGGTTAGATCTCGAAGTTTCTAAAATTCGAAGAAAAAAAAAATCATCTGTTTCCCGGTAAAAATTCAAAAATTTTCTTCTTTACCTAGATTCAAATCTATTACACCCAGCTGATCCAAACCAACTTTTATTTTTTTTTAGACTTCCCCATAACATCACTTCTTAGTTTGAAAGCAATTGGATGAACGGTTTAGGAGATACCCAGTTTAGGCCCTAAGCAAAGTACCAAAACCGCTGGTCCGATTTCAGCCGTTAACGAACTCATAAATTCTATTAGTTTAAAAGCCCTAAATACCGAATTTCATGATCGTCAAGTAAAAATTACTCAAGTTATCGTGCGAATATATATATATATATATATATATATATATATATATATATAAACTTTTGAGTTGAGGGTGGTTTTGGGGTCCTGGGGGTCTGAAATGAAAACCTGTCACAAAAATTTTTGATTCTGAGACTACTGCCCCCATTGCAATAGGTAGATTTTCTGAAAGAAATCTACCTAATATTCCTTCACCCTTAAAAATGGACTGAAGATGGAAAAAAAAAGTAATACAAAACTCTAGTCAAAGGGAAACTGAATTTCCTTCAAAACGCTTTTTGATCATCACTCCAATCTGTAAATAGTTCCAGTAGTTCCATACAAATGCTAAAGAATCCACACAACTCTATACAAATTTACTCATCCAAAATCTAAATCATTGAAAATTTGCCTCTTTAATTAATGCTTTTTAACAATAAATAACAATTGAAGCAAAATTTGCTAGTTACAGATGAGACATTGATGTATGTACCTAATGGTTTCCAATTAGTTCCAATTATTTCAATTTAATTGTTAATTAGCAAAGTGGCCAAGTCTTGTTTGAAGTCTCTTTTAAAGAACTCGAATCTTTTACGTGGTTTTTACTCACAGGTCTAATAAAGCTAATTAAAAAGAGGCATTTTTCCCTTATTTTTATAAACTTGTAAAAGATTTTTTTAAACAAGGATAAAGTTAATTTGGCAAAAATCCCATTGAAGTGTCCACTAACGAACTTTTTTTAAAAAAGTATTCCTTTGTGTTTAGTGGACAAAGAAGTCCATTGACACTTCCCCTTTTATTGTTCTTAATTTAACCAATTATTTATCTCCTTTTTAAAAACACAAACCTTTTATCGAGTCATTAGAATAGAATTTCGACATTTTCTAAAAAAGAATTTTCCAATAGTTCACAATGTCAATTGATTAAAGGTTACTGGTATGTATTATTCAGCTCCTGTATTGTAAAGTTTTATTTTTATTTATAGACCGTCCTTGTCCTAAACAATATTACGTTCGCAAAGTGAATGTGAAGATGATACTCTCTCGCTATGGCGCTATAAAGACAGATGTTCCGCAAGATTGACATTGTGGGATGATGTCAATATCGGTTATTTTATTCTATCCGGCATCCTCTTCGAGATCAACTCGACGTCGCATTTCATTAATATTGAATAAACTTCATCGCTATTCCATACCAGACTCGCTAATTATATCTAATGAGAAACCTGATTCTTTTCTGAATTATATACGTTTTTCAATATTTAAAGTCTTGAGAATTCTCGCTTTTCGGCGTTTGAAAAGAAATGCAAATTTTATGCGAGAAAAGATTTTCTGAATTTTTATACTCCGATACCGTTGAAGTGATCCAATAAAAATAAAATGCGCTAACTTATTTTTTTGTCCCTTTTCTTTTCATGTTTTCTCAGAAGAGTAGCAGGACCGGATTCCAGATTAGGAAGAGCCAAAATTATTAGAACCTTTTTTCAAATCTAATCTAGAGGTCCTTGATTCTCTTTTGTAAATAAAAAAAATTTGTAATGATAGCTCTATATTTTGACATGTAGTTTTATATGTTAATTTTTGGCTTTAAAAAAAATTTACATTTGTAAATTAAGAATATTTTGATAATTACTATTTTTATAGCTTGACGTTTTCAAAAATGACAATTTTAAATTCGCAAGGTGGTAATTAATTTTTGCTTTGAAAAGCTTGAATGTCAATCGTGATAATCCAAACTCATTGAATATTGCCACTTCACGATTTTACCACAATCGTGGAAACGGTATTTAAATTAGAAAAACATGTTTTTAGTGAGGATAACGTTTAATTTACGCGATTCATTCATTTTGTCGGAAAGTCATTAATAAACGAGAGGATGAATGATGGAAGGGCGTGAAAAGGCCCACCCGATTAATTTTCAATTCTTGACTTGGGTTAACCGCTTAGCTAAATAGAACGAATGTGTGCTAAAAGGTTACAAATAAATAGAGTGACCAGATAAATGTTTTCATTTTGAGTACACCATGGTTTCTAAATTTTTCTGCAAAAATTAGGTACTTAGAACATTTAAAATCTGTCAAAATGAGTCTTTTTTCTTGATAAAGGTTTAAAATCTGGCTAAAACGGACTCTTCTGGTTAAAAAGATGGAAAATCTTCCTTAAAATTGTATTTTCTTGTCAAAAAGGAACCTGGTTTAAAAAGGTTTCTTGTCAAAAAAGGGTCAAAATGTGTCTAAAACGTGTTTTTTTTTTCCTTCTTTTCTTAAAATAAAGGGTCAAAATCTGGCTGAAAAGGGTCTTTTCTCGTCAAAAAGGTTCAAAACCAAGTTGCAAAGGGTTTTCTCTTGAGAACATTGGCCAAAAACAGGCTAAATGGCCTTATGTTGTCCAAAAAAAGTTAAAAAAAAAGGCTGACAAGGGTCTTTTCTTGTCAAAAAGGCTCAGCAGTAGGCTGAAAAGGATTTTGTCTTGTCAAAAATGGTCGAAGTCTGTCTGAAATGCGTCTTCTCTTGTCAAAATAGTTCAAAATCTGGCTAAAAAGGGGTATTTTTTGTCCGAAAAGGTTCAAAATCTTGCTAAAAAGTTTTTTTTTTGTGTACAAAAAGGTTCGAAATCTGGCTAAAAAGGTTTTTTTTGTCCAAATAGGTTCAAAATCTGACTAAAAAGGGTCTTTTCTTGTCAAAAAGATTCTGAATCTGCATAAAACATGTCTTTCCTAGTCAAATAGGTTAGAAAAGAAAATTGCTTCTACGAAACCAGGAAAGCATCCGTTTCATCCATCAGAACAGCTGGGTGTGATGGATTCGACCCCAAATATAGCATTTCAATTATACAAAAATCCAAACTTTTCCAAGATCTTTCTTTTATAAGATCAGATTTCAGACTAATAATATACATTAAATTTTTAAAAGGGGCATTACCTCGCAAAACCAGGAGCTAAAATTAGACATCCGATTATCCTCCCAACTTTGGAAGTTCAATGACTAATCTAGATGAGGTAATTTATTTACATCATCGTATAGGTAATAATTTAGGGCGTTTATAAGTAATCGAAGTTCAAGGTGGAGTTTATAAACTTATAATCTTTTGCACTTTTTTTTCTATATCATTATATTGTTAATATAAAGTTCAACTTAATGATTCAAATCTTTGACATTTTAAGAAAAATTGGATATTTACGTACTTCGTCGGGTATAGATTCTTTAAACCGATTTTCATGCCAATTTGGACTTAAAAATTAGCGAAATTAACTAAAAACCGCCTTTTTTTGTTTATTTATGTTTGATCGGATAGTTCGGTTTTATAGGTACCAGAGAGGCGACATTTAATCTGTAGTACCTCTGCCTTACATTTACGAGAATGCCAAACATTAATAGAACCGATATCGAAATTTTGATATCCGGAAGTGCGACATTTCTTTCTTCGGGGACGTTTGCCAAAACGTATCGAAGAATCTGAAATAATTTTTAGACGAACGAAAAACGAAACTTAACCTACTTCGTCAAGTGTCAGTAAGCGGAGGTCGTTCATGAAAAAAATTTGGATTATCATATTCAAGTAATGCTGAAAACGTGAACCTCGTCTTTCCACAAACGATTTTTTGTTTAATAAATTTTTGAGTTTTCGAGGAAACACCATAATTTTGAATTTTTTAAAAATTTATAATTACATGTGGTATTTCAAAATGTTGAACTAGTAGATCGTTTTAAGTCTTTTGAACCTGCAGATACACGTGCCGGAATTAAGACTAGAAACAAAAAAACTGATGACTAAACAACCGGTTTTTTTCTTCCCATACCGGAGCCTATATTAAATTTATTGGTTTTTATCAGATCGAACGTCATCGGCTAATTTTTAAATAAAGGATGTGTCACGCTCATTTAGATGACAAAGCGGAACGATTTTATTAGTGTGAAAATCATCGCGGTTATTAGATCATGGTTGATTGTAAAAAAAGACCCTCGGGATAATATTTAATTTTGGTAAGGCTTTTTACACCTACTGAAAATGATTATTTTAAGTCCCCATACCCTTTTAAGTAAATCGGCCAATCTCATGATAGGACTCCTACGTAAAGCTTGAAAATGCAAAATTATACCTCTTGAGTTATTTTTCAACCTTTTTTTCCCTTCCAAGTGTATTAAGAATTTAAAAATTATAGAAAAATATCATTCTTCCCCTAACTACCCTCTTCCCACCTTTCCTTATCTCCTCCTTCCTTCCCTACCCTCCTATCACCTCCCTACCCTCCTCAACCCCTTCCTACTCTCCTCTCTCACCTTCCTACCTACTTGCGTCCTTATCTCCTCCTTCCTTGTACCTCCTCCCACGTTTTCCTGTCTACCTCTCCCTACCTCCTCGCCACCTCCCTACCCTCTCCACCTTCCCCTACATGTCTCCTCTCACCCTCCCTACTCTCGGCTCGTCACCTTCTCCCTAACCTCTCAAACCCCTACAACCTGTCCTCCGCCACCCTCCTCGCCCTTCTCAGCTTCCCTGCCCTCCTCCCATCTCCCTGCACCCTCCTCTCTCTACACCTCTTCCCCATCCCTGTCCTCCTCCCAGACCTTCCCTACCATCCTCCCACCTTCCCTACCCTCCTCCCACCTTCCCTACCATCCTCCCACCTTCCCTACCCTCCTCCCACCATCACTCCTCCCACCTTTGTTTTCTCAAATTCTAAGACTATTTATTTATTTTGTTTTCATACTTTAAAAGTTCCTATCTCATCCTAAATTGCCTCGCCAGGTATATTTAATACGGTAGACACGTTTCTCCAATATTTTGGACGATTAGTAACATTAGGGTGACTCTGAGCAGTAAGCCTCTAAGAACGTGATCCTGTTTACAAATTATTCGTAATTTCATAAAATGATAAAATTCAAAATTGTTTATTTCTGGGGTAAAAAAACAATTTTATCTTTGAAAACAATCGATTCTGGGAAAGGAATAAAAGATGGTTTTGTATTTTGAGAGTTTCAGTTCTCAAAGGATGCCTTCGGGGTACAAGAAAAGTATATAAACTCGTGGCGTCGAAGTAAAGGGGAAGTCATTAGTCAAACCCCTCGTTGGACCACCTAAACCGCATTTTCTATTCAAACAAGATGAACGCCGTAAGTTTCCTTTTGTTTCTATTCCACCATTTTTAACGCCAAAATTCGAGAGACGCCAAAATTAGCATTTTGAAATTCCGCTCATCCTTTCTTGAGCCTCTTGATTTGAATTATTGTAGGCATCCGAGTCACGTAGATGAACGGATCGCGGATGGCTTACCTTAGTACGTCGTTAAGCCCCTTTTTGACATCCCTTGAGTTAAAGTAACTTCCAAGAGCAACCTTCTCGAATCTCGTCATAAATACAAAGGAACGAAAATAAAAGAGTTAATGCGGAATTAAGCGAATTTTGCAAATCAGCTTCAGGGACGCATGAAATGGATAAAATTAACAGATTAGGTAATTTAAAAGGATTTAGGAGCCTCAAATTAACGCACAATAACGCAAAAATCCATTTTCTAATTATGTATTAATTGATTTTGGATGGAAGTTTAGGAAGAAATACAAATTTGTACAACAATTTTTTTTTCCCTTGAAATTATTCTATTTTAGAACGAAATAAGGAGAAGTACCAAAATAATATGTATTCACAAAACGGTTTTACCCTTTAATTTATCATCTCTGTGATGAAGCCCTAAAGGAGTGTTTTTTGCTTATTTATTGGCCATTATGTTAGTGAAGTTTTGGTCTTGATGTTGGCCTGTATTAATGTTTTAATTTTTTTAAGGTTCTACTCGTGGGTTTATTGATAGCTGGCGCGACAGCTCAATCTTTCTCCAATTTCGCTCGTTCAACTCCATACCCTCTGATATCGAGGACGGAAATTCGAGACGATTCCGGGCAGTTTGCTTATAGGTAAGAACAGGGGCGGAACTGGCCCGTGGACAGAACCCACCCCCGTGAATATTTTTTTATTGCGTTATTTTTGCTCAGTGGCTCCTAACTGGCGTAAGCTGTCCCCAGAGCTCAAGATTTTGTGTGTGCAATATCCCCAAAAATTCGTCAAAAACCTCAAAATCGACATTTGTAAAGCTATTTTAGTCAAAAAACCTCGAAATCAACATTTATGAAGCCTATTTTCGTCCAAAACCTCGAAATCAGACATTTAAAAGCCAAATTTTCGTAAAAAACCTCAAAATCAACCTTTTTAAAGCTTATTTGGTCAAAAAACCTCGAAATCAACATTATAAGCCTATTTCGTCCAAAAACCTCATATTCAACTTACTGAGCCTAATTTTGGTCAAAAAACCTCGAAATCAACATTTATGATTACTATTTCGTCCAAAAAACCTCATATTCAACTTACATTTATAACAGCAAATTTTCGACAAAAAACCTCGAAATCAACATTTGTGATGCCTAATTTTCGTCAAAAAACCTCAAAATCAACTTTGAATTGACAATTTTTTGTCAAAACCTCAAAATCATGATTATAAGAGGAAATATTTTTGTCAAAAAATCTCAAAATCAACGTTTTAAGTGAAATTTCTTTTGTCAAAAACCGTTAAAATCAACATTTTAAACCCCAAATTTCAGGGGGGCGCACTGTGAAAAAGTTTGGGAACCTCTGTTTTTGATGAATATATTTTTCTAAAAGCCAATTTTCTGTTAACATTTTTTGCATCCGGGCGCCCCCTTAACTGAAAACCCACCCACACCCTAAGGTCCCAGTCCGCCCCTGGGTAAGAATGCATTATAAATTATTGTGTTAAAACCTTTGTGGTTTAGTGGTTCAGACAATGAACTTTGTCGACTTCTTTAATTCTCTCCAACACTGAAGTCTTAAGTTCTATATCAGTATATAAGTGTAATCTGTGTTCTATATCTAGGATCAGAAGGTTATATATTATACTCACTGTTACCTCCTCCACCTCCCCTCGACCTTCCCCCACTTCCCTACAGTCTCCCCAACTTCTAACCATAACCACACCACAACCTTTTTTAAAGGATAGAGGCCTTTATATTCGTTATCAGGACGCTCTGGGATCTTTTTTTTTATTCAAGATTTCCACTCATACTCAGTGTGTTGTTTTTTGAATACTAAGGTTCTACTAATACTCGCTAGTACTAAGTTAAATACACTTTAGTACTAAGTTTTAGTTTTATTTTTGATGGATAAGTGCGTTAATAATCTGATTAATGTTTTTCAGTTATCAAGTTGGCGATGGAACCAAAGTAAACGAACAAGGTTCCCTAAAATCGAATCCTGAAGGTCCTGTTTTGGTCAAACAAGGATCATTTTCCTACATATCTCCTGAAGGAATACCCTTCCAAGTCCAATATATCGCTGACGAAAATGGATTCAGACCTAGAGGAAGGCATCTTCCCTTAACATACAATAAAGTATTCACAAATAACAAAAAAATGTATGAATGGAAAGAAATAAAAGCATGTTGAAACCAAGCTTTCTTGAATGACCTGCTACCTGTTGGGAAACTGACGTATCTGAGAAAAGATCAATATTATAGCTTGATTTTGGAAGAGGTAAATGTGGAAGTTTCCCTGGTTTCTGTTTATTTTCATTTGAAACGTTGAACACTTAATGTGAAAGCTTTCAAAAAATGGGCGAGGGTCCTCCACGACAGGCGTGGAGCCATTCTGCAAATTCTTCCCATATTCAATATAACATGGGAAGAAGGGCCATTAATTATACATCATATAGAATCGGTAAGTTCATCTAAACAATAGATAGTTATAATTGAAAAAATATTTTAGGAAGTTTAGGGTGGTGTGT